>APFE030620017.1:5577-24046 GCA_000404065.3 Pinus taeda
CTAGATAAATTCAAGATAAATTGGTTCATAAAATTTCAGAAATCATGCACTCTCACCTACAACCATTTTGTTTATATCTCATGATCCGTGCATCACAACGATCTGATTTTTGGATCATAAAGGCATTCGTATATTATAAATTTACTTGCCACATTTCAACAAAAGTTGGTTTGTAGTTTTTGGGAAAATGGTTAATGAAGGTTGTTGTCATTTATATCATATTTTGCTACAACTTCGTTGTTATGCCTTCATTAAAGATTGCTAAAAGTATATTCATTAATTAAGGAAGAATTCATTTGTTCTATCCATTTCATGAGCTGAGATGAACATATTTTTTTTATTACTTGGTTAACACATGGGTTTTTGTCTTTGGGTTGCATGAGGACATGCAATATATTCAGTTTTCGTTGCATGAGGACATGCAACATATTGAGTGTGGGGGTATGTTGGGCCATTAATATGCCATTATTATTATCATTTTTGAACACTTATCCCACCCATTTCCACTATTCTTCATCATATCATTTGTTATAATTTATCATTTAAATCCATTTTATAAATTATTTATGCTCTTATGAAAGAATATTATTTATTCTCCTTTATTTCTAATAAATTGATGATTATGAATTATTTTATCAATGATAGTTCTAATAAGTTGGTTATAACATTATTCACCATTTTTAGCCTCCAAGGTAACTTCTAGATTGAAGATTTGATTTTTAAAAGTGCCAACTCAGAAATTCGCTGGAATAAGGAGTGACAGTTTTACGGTTGAGATTTGGAGCAAATGAAGACGAATTTGAGAAATCCGGAACATGGGTTTTGTCCATAATGGGCCCAATTAACCTTTTTAAAGAACGGTTTGCCAAATTCGGCTTGTACTAAGAGAAACATAGGGTTCTTTGAGCACGATTTTCTCAGATTTGCTGTTGCGGCCGTCCTCCAAATCTCAGCTGCAAAGCCAAATTCTTCTTGCTTTTGTTGAGAGATGGAAGGAAATATATTTTCTTGTTGATCAAATGGTTAGAATCAATTCAATTTTGTAAAAGAAATCATGTTGTACTTATCTTTATTGTAACTTCTCTCTGATCTCTCTATTTAAATGAAAACAAAGATCAGAGATGGGGATGACTTCGGGATGACTTCAGGATGATTTTTGGGGGATGAAAAATGATGGTGGATTATTCATAGGATAGGGATTGTTGCATGCTGTAATTATCAAGCATTTGCTGTTGTAATGATTCCACAATTTGCTGATTAATAAATGATTTGGGAGTTGCTGTTCACTCTTTTCCTTCTGAAGTAACCCAACAGCGTCTGCTGGCGGCTAAGGGCCCAGCCTCTGGTGGAGTACGCTGCTGCTGCTACTGTATATTATATTCTTTCGTTTTATGCGTGGTTTGCTTATCCATTTTATTTGGTAATCTGGTATGTTATATTATTTTACATCACAGCTCTGTCACGTAATCTCATTTTCTGAGACAGAAATATCATATTGATTTTGCAACACATTGTTGTTTCTTTAAGTGCTAATATAAATGGTTTTTACAGGATACCGTTGCTATTCAATTATGGAGTGCCTGTGTTGTAACATTTGACCATTGGTATTATTTTCATCTTAGAAATTATATTTCCTTGCGATTGTTGAATCTATGAACGTTGCTGTTCCATTACAAAATACAGTCATATTCTTTATAACTAAGACTGATAATTGGATTACCATATCAAATTACTATTAAGGTGTGCCGTGTGTATTTATATTTGACTTTTCAGCATTGTTTCATATTCCATCATTAATCAATGTTGTTCTATTTCCTTGTGCTGTTCGATTTATCCTTAGAGTAAAGATTGCTATTAATTTGGCTTTGCTGTTGTTCATTTCCATTAATTAAAGTTTGTTGTTCAGATTCCTTTAATTCTAGTTTGCTGTTCCATTTACGGCCGTTTCATTTTAAGACTTGCTGTTCCATTTCCTATTTGCTGTTCTATTTTACTTTCTGCTGTTCCATTTACTTGCATTTGCTGCTTTGGGGTGAGAGAAGGTCTAAGGCTCTAGTGAGCCTCAGCAGTCGCTGCCTAGCTCCCAGACCTATGGTCCATGCTCTAATTTCCTTTCCATCAGTTTCTAGAGGGATGAGTTATCGCTTCCGCACCCTTGACTGATAAGTTGCCTTGTGTGATTTTATCCTTTTGAAGCAATTTAGTCATAGTTTAGCATTCGTTTATTCTTGTATTTTCTGAACACTGTACTACTAAACATTACTCTTGAGTAAATAGCCGCCTTAGACTGAGTACACTCTTGAAATAAAAAGTCGTCCCTGGGTTGAAAATTAATGTGAAGGTAATTAGGAGTTTAAAAGACACCTTTTTATCGCTCCACACATGGCTCTCAAGAACCTACTTCATATTAAACACTTCGATTGAAATCTTTCAAATCCTTTTCCAAGACTTGAAACTAGATAGCTTATAGTTTCTCAATAATATCTTATTATTAAAAGGAGAGTATAATATTTATTGATAATGTATCATTTCCCCATTGTGTCGCCAAAAATGTTGATCAGTTTTCCTATGAAGGGAAAATGAAAAACATTGAGAGAAGTCCTATGGAGAATAAAAAACACTCTCCCCATTTTTATGTTTATGGTAATACTCAGTTAATTGAATTTTCTTCTTATGTCCTCAAATGAATGTGGTGGGTGAGTGATAAATAGAAAACTCCAAGAAATATTCCAATAAATATCTCATATAACATATTTACTTGTATAGTACAACATCTGATTCATTGAGAAAAAAGAATAAATATGATAGGAAAATATTTTATCTATAGCGTTTGCATGTAAAAACTAAAAGGATTCTTCTCATAGAAATGGTATTAAAAATGATATTCACATCATAATATTTATATCAAAATAATTTTATAGAGTAAATTAAAGGTTGTGAGAATATTGACTTCCAACATAGTAGTACGTAAAACACACCATATTATTGAGAAAGATAAAAAAATTAACATATTTGCAAAGAACTTAACATGATATTATGTTTAAACTCATAGGGATGAAAGGAATTACAGTATTGGAATATTAAGCTTAAAACTCAAAATAAAAATATCACACCAACTATGATCTCCTAATATTTCTCTATGGAACCTCAAATACATATATTTAAAAATAGTTCATAATGTTCAGAAAATTAAAAAGCATTCATCCAAAATGGATTGGACTTGGCTCCCATGGACCATGTAAATGAAAATTTCTCAAAGAGAGAGGAAAAAATAATTAGAAATTGGTTATGATCATTCAAAACCACTTTGAGATGAAAGATAAATGATCTCTAACTAAGATGAAGACATTGGAAGACTCAACTAGAAAGTTGTATTACTTACTATGATATAAGGGGGTTCCATCTCTCTTTCTCAATGTTCCACACATATTTTTTATAATCCTTTCTTCATCTTCTTGGAACTTGTTTATGGTCAGGTATTTCCCCTTTTGCGCTAAATAAAATAATTTCCTTTGCTAACTATAAACTTTAATATTCATTTCCCAAACAAGGACCCACTTTAAACGTTCAAAGGCTCTTTTAAATTTTTCATTTTTCTTAAAGTAATTTGTTGGCAAGTAAGAAATGGTTTATGACTATAATTTTTTTTTTTTTTTGGGCATGATAGCTACCATGCAAACCATGCAAACCATATCCAATTTTTTATTCATATCCCTGATGAGCCTCAATATTGCAACAAGAATGTTGGAACTCCCAAGACTACTGAATTTAATTATCAACCCGGGGATCATAAAAACTTAAGAGGTATCGACACTATATGTACAGCATACATTGTGTCCTTTCTTTGCTATCATGGTGTAACGAAGTGCATGTACTGAAGTCAAATCCTAAAATAATTGTAGAAAATGAAATGTTCAAAATGGAACCTTAATCCATTGCAAGAAAAAAAGTACAAGGAAAGAAACCTATTCTAATTTGCATAAAGATCATGAACTAAATGTAAAAGAAACCTAGCTTAACCCTATTTAACACATGTGATGATTTAGAATAACTGAGCATGAAAGCTAATCTAGAGAGTACTAACTGATGTGTGCATGTGTAAATATCAAAGAACCCATTTTTTAAAATCTTTTTGCTCTATAAATGCAAATGCTAATCTTTCTTTGATCTTTGGCAGGGGAGATAAGTGTGGAACAAGAGGTTTAAAATGGTCTTGATGGCATGGAGTTTATGTAGAGGCCTAATCCTAGCTTCAATGATGATTTTTCTCAATTCAGGCTCAAAACAGGCTTTCCTATAGGATGCTACAGGGATTTCCTATAGGTTCCCATGATTTACTAGAGGATGTTATAGATTTACTATACGACATTATAATTCATCGAATGACCAAGAAAATCAAATCCAAATTGGATGGGACAATTTTTTATTAACTAAGATGTCTTAGGTCCCAATTCTAAGCGGAGTCACTCAAAAACGCCTCTGTTAACCCATGCTAAAAAGTACAAAAACATTACTAGTTGGAAATCTAGAAAATTCGAGAACCAGTGAGCTAGTAAATCTAAAAAATTCCTAACCTAATCAAGTGCAAATGGAGTGGGGTAATTTTTTTTATGAACTAGAATGTTTTTCTTGATCTAATGCAAGTGGAACCAACTCGATTGAATCTCGTTAGCGTGCTCTAAAAAATAGCAAAAATTTACTGTTCTTTGCCACAAAGGAGTTCCATGAATCTAGATTTGGGAATAAGAAGACTAATCGAAGTAGCTCAATGATTACTATGAACTTACAAAGCTTTTCCAAGGATTAAATAATTCTTGTGATCCTGCAAAAGAACTTAGAACAAGAGCTGCATGTGAATAAGCAGTGAAAAGAAGGAAAGAAAATGATAAAAAAGGGCTCTGAGGCTCCCGGGATGGCCAAACCCCAGGAAAATTAGAGACCTATGGAGGAGAAAAATATTTAGAAGCTGAACATGACACCAATCTTCATTATTTTCATCAATAGAATTACATCCCTATAAGAAAATACAATTGAGCTACAAGAATACAAGCTCTCTCCATAATAACACTAATGAAAAATTTATCCCTAGAGGCAAATTGGACTTGGTACTTATACAAAATGATTAGGAATCATTCTCCGCAAAAGGAGGAATCTTTCGCCACCAAAATCCCTTGATTAGTGGATCTGGTCCCCAATACTAGGAATCTACATTAAATGATGGGGAACACATTCCAAGATTTTCTCAATCATTGGAGTTCCACAATCTGTACCATAATTCCATAATATCTTGTTGATTTATTATTTATTATTGATCCTCCTGTAGTAGGGAACAAGTCGCTAAATTATCTCCTCCTCCAAATCTTCATAATCTACCAAATATTCTCATAATATTCCACAAAGATAAATAATATTAGGCACAAATATGAAATTATTCATAAACCTTCCTTATGAATATATTAAAGTTAAAAATATGTTATCTAATGCAGAAAGAGAGGTTTAATGTGCTAAAGGATGATCATAGGCCTTAATTTATGTTGATTTAAAGGCATGGGCCTTCATTTATGTCTAATTTAGAGGCCCATCATACCCCCTGCTAAAAGTGTTGCTCATCCTCTAAGAAACTTAGTGACCTCATTGTGCCTCATCCATGGACTTGGTGGCTTCTCTCTTGTGCATTAATAATCTTGGTTGTAAGTTCTGCAAGGGCAAGCCAAAAGACATATTTTTACAAAGAAAAATCATTGTTTCTTAAGACCATTAGCTTGATTTCTTGCCCTTTTTCAAGATGGTTTCTTGAATATTTTTCAGTTTAGCAAGGTCTTCCATATCCTTATCAACCTTCTGCTACCTTGGTCCACCATTTGGACACCTCTAAAACCTTCAAACTGCCTTTAGATGAGAACTATAACATCCTATAGTAATTCTTGTCAAACATATAGGAAACCCTTTTTTAGCATAAATGATATTCTGAGCCTAGGACAGGCCCTCAACTTGACTCCCATTCCTTTTCCCATTTTTAGGCCTTGGAAAAAAGCTAGAAAGAGATTGGAGACCTCTTGGAAAACATATTTTCATCACTATAGTTTGAGTTTTGTTTTGATGGTGAATGCCTCATTTCCTTTTGTTGCCTTCTTCTTCTCTCTTGTGAACTAGATGACTGCCTAATGGCCTTGGAGTTCTCTGTTTTGATTAGGTATCTCTTAAGCTCTGCCATCTTGGGGTTTAGCATAATTTGTTCATTTCTTCCTTCTTGTAGCAACATTCTTCCTTCCTGTATTAGTCATTCCTCTTCTTTCAATGTCTTCTAACTCTATGGGAGTGATGAGAAATGATGAAGATTGATTGGATGATGATGCTAGGGCTCAAAGGGAGTAGTGTAGGTTTGTGAAAATGGAGAGGATTTTCTATTTTTTTTTTCAAGAATGAAATGGGATGCATAAATGATGAAGAGATAGTGAATATGAAGTGGATGAAGAGCTTGGAGTGTTGTGGTGACTTTGGCCTTTGCAAAAAATTCTTCTTTTAACTGTTTTCTGTTAGCCCCCTAATTTGCTCTCTTTTTTCCATTTTCCCCTTCCTAAATCATAACCATTTACTATTGTTTTACCTCTCTTATACACCCTCATCTTGCACTAGTCCAAGAACAATGACATATTTCATATGAACTTTATATTTCATATTTTTAACTTAACTTAGCATTAATTAACTATTTATTACATGATTTCTTGCTTATAATCACTCTTTGTAACTTATCGATATCTCCAATGTTTATTTTGTAGTCAATTGCTTACCATAATCGTTGATCTTAGTGCAGGATCAGGTCTTGCACTGGTTCTAGCACAACAAATCCTTGTAGCAGATCTGGACCTCCTTGATCACCACCTCGTTTTGCACAGCTTCAGCCATGACAACAGGATCAATCTAAAGGCAGCTGAGCTTGAGCCACAACAACAAACAATCCAAAGGTAGCCAAGATCGAATTTATGAAGAACGAACAGTTGGAGATTGGCTATGGCTAGTTTTTTGAATTGCCTAATTTTGAAGGCCGAGAAGCTAAATTCTGCATATTAGTTATGTAATTGGTTAAACGATATTTTTGGCCTTCTGCCAAAGATCTATATAATGAAGAATGTAAATAGGATGAGATAGTTTTTGATAGAAGTTTGTGTAGAACAAAGACATAGCCAGAGAGGCAGTAACAGGTTATTATTTTGTTATCTCTTGAATCTGGGATGGACTATGTATTCACGCATGTATTTGCCTCAGTGAATTAATAGAAAGGGAGCTCTACCTCATGTTTTATAAATCGTATTTTTGTGTTTTAAAGTTGATGAATTGATAAAGTACTGAGCAACATTTCTATTTGAAATGGAAATGTGCTAGTTGGCTAGGTCCCAACCAACCCAACATGTTTACCCTATTTCTTGTTTCTTGTAATTTATGTTTATATTGTCAAGTGTGACTTAATTTCAAGCACATGTATTCCTGTTTGAGTGAAAGCGGATCCGTTGTGTGAAGTAGTTAAATTTCCTTTTCCTGCACCTGATTTCGGATTAGTTTTCTTGCCTGGTCCAAGCAAGAGAAATAAACCTTCACCAGTGCATGTTGGTGCACTATTCATTTTCTGCAGTTTTGTTTGATTGGTTTTTCCGCCTGGTCCAAGTAGGAGAAATAAACCTGCACTAGTGCACATTGGTGTGCTATTCATTCTCTGTAGTTCTGTTTGATTGGTTTTCTCGCCTAGTCCAAACAAGAGAAATGAACCTACACCAATGCACGTTGGTGTGATGTAGCAAGCCTTTCTAGCTTACTTCCCACAATTTTCTTTCTTTCATTAAACACTTTATGATAGGATAAATTATATGGATTGTTTCTTTATTTCTGCACTCTGTCAGAACCAGAAACATTCATTTTTATGTGTGCAATTTGATTTCACATTATAATAACACTTGCAGTAACTAAGCACTTATTTTAAGAATTAAATGCTAAGTGCAAGAAACTCTGATTTGGTGCAAGGACTAGTTTCTTGCCATGGGATCTGAGTGCTCTGAACCTGAAAAAGTTCAAGCCCTTGCACGAAGTATAATGATTTTAGTAAAGACACCATTTATACCCTCTGCATAAATCTTTTTTCCTTCACTAGTGCAAGCAGACCGAGATAGTGCAGGACATATTAGTGCAAGAAGGAAATCTCTACATAAGTAGGTTTGAAGGGCCCATCTAATGAAACTGCTAAGTGTCTCTGCTAAAGAAAAACACATACTCAGTTGTTAACCAATAGTTAGCTAGAGTGATTTCCCCGTTTTATTTCTAAATCCCTTTTGCAAATGCATTATTCCTTGTTCCAGTCTTAGATTATTTTGATGGTTCAAGTTGCCTTTTTCTCTTTTTAGTTTGATTCTACAATATTTCCTTTAAAGAGAGTATGGATTGACATTAGAAACATTCATACCATCTCTGGCATTGCCCGTGCTTTGTCTCTAAGTTTACGAATTCCCCGAGTTGACAATTTAAGTGTTGAGGAGTTTGCTTAAGTGTAACCTACACCCAACATTTTGGCGCCATTGCCGGGGAGGCGATTTGATTTGGTAAGAATTTTCTGATTATACAATAGAGGTAATTTTTCCTTTATTTTTGCAGTATTGTTTGGAAAAGCTTCTTTGAAGGAATTTTACTGGTAATGATTGATTTCTGACTGCATTTTTTATTAGAAGTTGTTTGTTATTTTTCTTTCTTTCTTGAAATGAATGCCTAGAAAAGGTGGGGGTTCAAAGCCCACTAAGGGCAGAAACAATTTTGAAAATAATTCTCATATTGGGTCTCCTTTTGTGAGTAGGAAACCCAATCCAATTCAAACCCATCACGCAGGATCAATCCACCTAGATTCTGGTGACAACAACTCAGGTGTGGTTCAATTTGTTGGGAGCAAAAGGGAAACAATGGTAGACCATGAAGATCATGTGGAAGGGACTGGTGAAAACCAGGTAAGTGGGGAACAATCCACTTTTGTGTTTCCAATTGTGGACTTCGATACTATGGCACAAATGAAGAATATTCCACCATCAGCTCTCCCTCATTTCCATGGTAAAGTTCATGGAGATCCTGACTCTTTTTTATTTGAGTTTGATATTCTGTGTAGAAGTTATGATTATTCAACTGATGCAAATAAGCTAAGATTATTTCCCATTACTCTCAAGGACTCAGCTTTACGCTATTTTATGGGGTTAGGAGGAAACACTATAGCCTCTTGGGATCAGATGAAGAGAGTTTTTTTGTCTAAATATCAAGAATATTGCAAAACACGGGACATGCAGGATGAGATTTTTACAATCATGCAGGATGATGATGAAACTCTTGAAGATTACCTAGAAAGATTTTTGTATATTTTACAAAGGTCGAAACTTAAGCTTGATTCCAGTATTATTAGAACCTTGTTCTTAAGAGGACTTATTGATAATGCTAGAAATAATTTAAATCTGTTAGGACAAGGTGATATTTCTCAGCAAACTTTTGAACAAATTTGTGAATTATGCAGGAAATTTTCAAGAAATTAGTATGATCCGGTAGAGGAACTCAAAATAGAAATAGAAAAACCAAATCTATTGATGCTATGATTATTGGACTAGAAAATAAAATCGAAAACTTGAAAATTGATATAATGAATATTGTTACCAAACAGTTGGACTCTTTAAAATTTCAGCAAAAACTCATGAAGGAACAAGAGTCATTAAGTATTTTCTGTCCTAGATGTAGAGACAAGAATCCTCCTAAAAAATGTCCTCTTAATTTGAAAGAAACTAATAAATGTGCTATCTATGTAGAAGACCATGTCACATAAAAATGTCCCTCTATACCAGGACTTAAAGTTGTATTTACAGGGGGATAGCCTGAAGCTGAATACTTGTATGCTATGGGAGCAAAAAGAAATTGGCCTTAGGTAGGTGTAGGTATGGCTCCTGAATTTTCTCCACACTATTTTGGTTATAATTAACATGCATATTCTTATCCTAATTCTAATCAGCAGTGGCAGTATGGGAACCAATATCAGCATGGACAAAATTCTCAACCATGGGAACAAGGTTGGAGAGGGCCAACTCATTCTCCATATTCCTACCAGCCACCCATGCAGTCATATCCATCTACACATACACCTTATTCAATACCTCAACCTCCAAGTCAGTCTACTCCACCATTACCTTTATCTCCACCTTTTCGACCTCCTCAGTTGCCTACTCAACCTATGCCCAATCCTAACAATAATAAAGCAGTGCGAATGACCTATGTAACAAACCCACCTTTATTCGAGTACCAGTCTATTCTGGTAGAAGTTCATGATATTCCATTAAGATCAAGAAGGACTGTAACATCAGAAAATCAAAAGCAACCTAGAGTGATTGTTGAAGAGAAAGAAGAAGAAGAAACTCTTAGTCATTCTCTAAAAGCTATCACTAAGCAGCCCTTACCCTCTGAATCCTTGCCATCTTCTTCCAACCAGCCTCCCTTCCTAGAGAGGCTAGTAATGGAAAGAAATGAGCCTATTTTTGAGACTAGCTTGGCATCAGAGCTTCAGAATCTTTTCATTAAGATACCTCTACTCCAAGCCATCAAAGAGATCCCTATTTGTACCAAGATTATTAAGGAAATCTGTCTCAAGAAACTCGGGAGGAAGAGATTGGAATCCCAAACCATTCAATTTGTTGGTGGGGCAGCAGAGTTGATGATGGGATGTGTGTCTATGGAAAAGTATACTAATCCCAAAAACCCTATTGTCTCAGTTCAGATTGGTAATGTCCCTGTATCTAATGTTCTTATAGACCTAGGGGTAGCTATTAATGTCATGACTACGAAAGCCATGGATCAACTTCGGTTATCTCATCTTCGCCTTACTCCCACTGTGCTTGCATTAGCAGATAGATATAAAATTAAGCTAGAAGGAGTATTGGATGATGTGATCATATCATTAGATTCATGGGAATATCCTACTAATTTCATTGTGCTTCAACCAAAGAACCCATTAGGAGGACATCCCTTGATCTTGGTTCAACCATGGCTTGCTACATCCGATGCATATATTGGATGTCACTTCAGTGATATGTATATTTCGCATAGAGATTCTAGGAAGAAAGTTTATACCCCCCTGCCAGATACATTTAGGACCTTCGATATACTTTATGGTTGGATCAAAGTGGTGATGATGAGAATCAACCCATTTCCTTTATCCATCAGCATACTAGGTCTTCACAAGCAGATGAGATTCAAGATTTCCTAAATAATCTAGACACCATGCTTAATTTTGAGCTATTAAGCCAGATTTTTAGCCTAGATTTTCAAGATAACCATGATTCTCATTCTTCTGTACCGCTACCTTTGACCACCCCCTTAAGTAATCTTGATCCTGATACTACACTTGTTGAGATTAGCCCTGGTATATCTTTGTATATTAGTTCAAATTTCGACTCATCTCAGTGAGAGAAACTTGTGAATTTGTTGCAAAACCATCTTAGTGCCTTTGCATGGGGCTATGAAGATATGAAGGGTATTCCCCCTTAAACTTGTACATATCATATCTATATTCAGGAAGGAGCCCGACCTATCCGACAACCCCAAAGGTGAATGACTCTAGCTCTAACAGATATTGTGAAGGAAGAAGTAAAAAAACTCTTGGATACTAGTTTTATCTATCCTATTTCCAAAAGTTAGTGGGTCTCTTCGTTAGTGCTAGTACCTAAGAAAGATGGAAGATGGCGCATTTGTATTGATTATCGAGAATTAAACAAAGCCTCTCTCAAAGATTACTTCCCTCTCCCTTTCATTGACCAGGTGCTTGATACCCTTGCAGGAAATAAATATTTTTCCTTTTTGGATGGCTTCAGTGGTTATAACCAGATACAAATTGCACCTGAAGATCAGGATAAAACTAATTTTACATGCCCATGGGGTACATTTTCTTATAGAGTGCTCCCCTTTGGTTTATGTAATTCCCTCACTACCTTTCAAAGGGTAGTCTTGGCCATTTTTGCTGATCTAGAATTTGTAGAAATTTATATGGATGACTTTTCTGTGTTTGGTGATTCTTTTCAAGAAGGTCTTGAAAATCTGGAAAAAGTACTTCTTCATTGTCAGGAAGCCCATATCACCTTGAGTGACAAGAAATGTAGATTAATATGTAAAGCGGGAGTGGTACTTAGCCATTTGATTTCTAGTAAAGGTATCCAGGTTGATCCAACAAAGATCGAAATCATTCTGCATCTTCCTACACCCAAAACTCAAAGGGAAGTAAGAGGATTTTTAGGACATGCTAGTTATTATAGGAGATTCATTGAAATTTTTCTAAAATAGCTGCCCCTCTTTTCCAACTTCTAGCTAAGGATAGTGAATTTTCTTGGACCACAGCTTGCCAACAGTCTTTTGAAACATTGAAGGAAAAGTTAGTACATGCACCAGTTTTAAGAGGTCCTAACTGGTCCCTAACTTTTCACATTTCCTCTAATGCTTCAGATTTGGCTATTGGTGCAGCTTTAGGACAAGAAGAAAATAAACAATCCTATGCTATTTATTATATTAGTAAGAATTTTTATTTTGCTGAATTAAATTATACAGTTATAGAAAAAGAGTTTTTAACTGTAATTTTTGAAATTAATAAGTTCAGACACTATATTACAGGATATGAAGTATTTGTACATACTGATCATTCCGCGATCAAATATTTGATGAACAAGCCATTAACTAGTGGTAGAGTGACTAGGTGGTTACTATTGTTGCAGGAATTTAATATTGCTATTGTTGATAAACTAGGAAAATCTAATGTTGTAGCAGATTTTCTTTATAGATTAAATAATCCTGGTAAAGCAACTCCTGTTAATGATGTTTTCCGAGATGAACATCTTTTTTCTATGTCAACAAATTCTCCATGGTTTGCCGACATTGCTAATTACTTGGTTACTGGGAAAACACCACCCCTCTTGTCCGTTCATGAAAAGGGGAGTATTGTTAAGAAAAGTGCTGCATATTCTTGGATTCAATGAGATCTCTTTTAGACTTGTCCAGATCTGATTATCTGTAGGTGTGTAAGAGAGGAGGAAGTGTTTGACATGTTGAAATCTACTCATGATGAACCTTGTGGAGGCCACTTCACTGATAAGTGGACTACATATAAAGTATTGCATGCTGGTTACTTTTGGCCTTCCTTGTTTAAGGATGCCAAATAGTATGTCAGGTGTTGTGATCACTATCAGTGAATGGGCCAGCCTAATCAAAACCAATGAAATGCCTTTATGCCCCCAAATTATGATTGAGCCATTTGAAAAATGGGCTATTGATTTTATAGGGCCAATAAATCCAACATCATTAAGTAAAAAACATATCTTGGTTTGTACATATTTTGTTACGAAATGGGTAGAAGCTAAAGCTGTTTCTTTTGCTATGGAAAAAGTTGTTGTTGATTTTATTTTTATTGAAATCTTTACTAGATTTGGTGTGCTTAGAGAAATTGTTTCTGACAATGGTCTGCAGTTTATTTCTAATTTGGTACAAGGTGTGATGGAACAATATAAGATCCAGCATAGGAAATCCACGTCGTATCACCCACAATAAAATGGCCAAGTGGAGTCCAAGAATAAAGTGATCGAGTCCATTCTGACAAAGACAATAAATATGCATCGGAAGGACTGGGCTGAAAGGTTACGAGAGGCTTTGTGGGCATACAAAACCACTTTTAGCACGAGACATACACCATATGAGCTGGTATATGGTAAACAGGTTCTGTTACCAATTTAATTCCATATCAAAACTTTTAGAACTACAGTTCAGTTAGGACTAGATCTATCTAAAGCACAACAACAATGTCTTCTCCAATTAAATGAGTTAGATGAATTTCATAGGGATGTTGTTCAGCAGAACATATTAATTCAACAACAACATAAAAGGTGGCATGACAAGTCTATTCAGAAAAAGAAATTCCAACTAGGTGATTGGGTGCTCCTTTATGATTCTAGATTTAAAATTCCATACACGTTGGATGGGACCTTATGAAGTGATCCGAGTATTTGAGAAAGGAGTAGTAGATTTTAAAACTATTGATGGACAAAATTTAGTATTCTTGGTAAATGGACACAGGTTAAAGAAGTATTTTCAGCCACCTACTAGGAAAGATTTTACACAACAAGTCCAACAACAATTTGGGATGGTAGTAGTGAATGGTAACACCAACCTTTTGAAAACATGAATTCTCTTTCTTCTTAAAAATAAAAACAAAAAAAAAATATAAAAAAATAAGAAAAAGGTAAAGAAAAAATATTTTCCTGTAATTATGAAAATTAGTTCGCTGACATGAATGCAAAAGGATCAACCTGAAAACCAGCATGTTGGCAGGAAGATAAAAAATTTCTAATAAAAATAAAATGTTGCTTGATCTTTAGATATGCTAGCGACCAGCAAGTAAAAGTAGGTTTAGCATAACCAACCCTTATACAATTGGGGTAATTAGCATGGATATTTTTACTCAAGAAATGCTTAATTTTCGCTGTAGTTATTTTTTCTTGCGCTAGTGCAGGCAGACCTTCCAGAAAATTTTCTGCCTTTCTTCATATTCCACTTTCAAAATATTCCCTCAGCTTTCTTCTTCAATCCCAGAATGATTAACCTTCCCACATTCTTCTAAATTTACCCTGTCCGCTTCGAAGAAATCTCACTTACCCTTGAAATTTTTTCTCTATCCCACTTCTGTTTATTCCCTTTCTTGGTACTATTCCTGGAATCCTTGTAACAGAATTCCTTCCCATTCTGAAATTTCCCTTTTCCCACTTCTTTGTTCCCTCATGAATTTATTGCAAGATCTCACACACAAAGAGAAAAAGGATATGCTCTGAAGCATTAAGAAAGAGTGAAGTAAATTTTTAGTATAAGTTGAGGAAGTCACGTGGAAGTCCAGCTTAGATTTTATTTAAATTCTCTGTTTTTAGATATTATGCTTGCACTAGTGCAAGCATGTTGTCCTATGTGATAAAGCAAGTAGAATGGTACCAACATAACAGTGTAATTTAAGCGGTGCAAGGAAATCAGTGCAAGCATGCACCCTATCAGAAAAATAGTGCAAGTTATTCTTTTCATAGCATACGACATATGCAAGTGGTCATAATGAAAATTTATATGAAGCCCTTTCACTTAGCTGACGGGTATTTATGCTAACATACTAAATAGGAGAAAATTATTTAAAGTACAAGGTGTTTTCAAGTTAGAAATCATGATCATTTTTTTAATAAATGCTAAGTTCTTTGTTGAATTATAAAGGAATGCAGAAGTGTTTAACTGTTTCTTGGACATAATTTCCCCCTTTCCACCATAATCCTAGATGTCCTTCACTCATAGTGATTACCTCAACTAGCCGTTAAAATGCTGCCAAAACTACCAATCCGGCCTGACCTCAAAGATGTCGTGTAGTTACTTCGAATGAACTGGTGATAAGATGGAAGGGATGGTGGACAGTTGGATCTCTATTTATAAGAACCAATTTCCCCAGTATTGCATGTAAAATTCTTAACTGTTCATAGCCATTAAGCAACGATGCTACCTGTTTGGAATGAACCCTCATCTCTCAGTAAGGTAGAGCAGACTGTCGAGTATCACAATAGTCTTGCACTATTGCGAGACTCAGGTTTTCTTCAGTTCCTACAAAAGTTTGACGGGCATGATAAAGAAGTGGATTTACAGTTTGCCAAGAGTTTAAGAAATGGCCAAGTGAAAATTGGGCCTCTCAAATTTAAAGTCACAGAAGAATTTATAGCGGCAGCGACAGGCTTGGAGAACACTGGTGAACAATAGTTTCAAAATCAGAAGCTATAAAGGATGCGATGGTAGTGTTTCATCATTGATAAGAAGATAGAGGTAGACTGGAAGGTAGTTGTTCCACACAGTGCCCTGCTGGTACAGTGGAAAGACCTCCTTTTCATCCTATAGAAGTTTGTAACCTGAGGGAAGATACACCCACACTTTGGTATATCATTTTAGGATGTTGCAACATTTTGAAGCCGGCCAACACATCTGGTGGAGGATGAATTTCCCCCATTTTCTGCTTAAGAGCTTGGAGAAAATGGATAAAAGTATGTAGGATGGACGGGCGGACCAGGCTAACACGAGGCTATATCACCACAGCCTGATAAAAATTTTGGTCCTAAAATAGCTAGAAGTTAAAGGTATGACATGGGAGGCAATGTTAAAACAAATACACAAAGAGACAACCGTTGGATTGGAGATAGAGGACCCTACCAGCACAAGCAAGGGCCCGAGTAAAAATGAAAAGGGGAGTCCTTCTTACACTAGTGCAAAAAGGAAACGATCTAAAAAAGAAAAAAATGCCCCATCTTCAAATATGAAGAGGGCTAGCACACCAGTTGAAGAGACTCCTTCTACACCATTAGTACAGACACAAACCCCCGAAAATGACAACCTGTTAGTCCTTGTAGACACAACAAAATTTTCAAAGGTCAAAGACGATGCTCTCTTGGCCAATTTCATTAAAAAGCCTCAAGAAAAGAATAAAGTATCTGACGCAGGTAAAGAACCACAGTCCCCATAGGGCATGGAATCCCCTCCTGCACCAGTACAAGAACATGTACCAGTGTGAGAAGAAGAACTGAAAGAAAAAGCAAAAAAAAAGAAGCAGAAGAAGAAGAGACAGGAGGTGAAGAACTAGATGACGAAGAAGCAGAAGAAGAAGAAGTAGAAGGAGAAGAATCCAAAGAAGAAGAGGAAAAATCCAAAAAAGAAGAGGCTGAACCCATAGAAGAAGAAGTAGAAGAAGAAGAAGAAGAAGCAGGAGGAGAAAAACTTGCAGAAGAAGAAGAAGAAGTAGGAGGAGGAGAACTCACTGAAGAAGAAGCAGAAGAAGGAGAGG
This sequence comes from Pinus taeda, assembly GCA_000404065.3. NCBI lineage: Eukaryota > Viridiplantae > Streptophyta > Pinopsida > Pinales > Pinaceae > Pinus > Pinus taeda. Next base: position 22,469 of record APFE030620017.1, read on the forward strand.
CAGGAGAAGAAGAACTAGAGGAGGAAGAACCAGAAGAAGAAGAACCAAAGGAGGAAGAACCAGAAGAAGAGGGACCAGAGGAAGAAGAGTTTCCTGATGTAACTATAGAGGATATTAAGGTCCGTGAGGAAGACACAACCCTTGCTGAAACAGAAAAGGAAAAAGATTTGGTAACTCTAGCTGCTTAGGTAGTTGAACTAGAGCCTCAAGTGCAGAACTTAGAGTAGCTTATAGCCAAAGCGCAGGAGGATAAAGAATAGAGTAGAGGAGAATTGATGATGGAGATCTAGAAAAAGAAAAGGAAGTTAAAGTCTGGAAGTATCGAGCTACACAATGTTTCAGGCGACTTAAAAAGGTGACAACAAAATTAAAGAACATCAGAAAGAAGAAGTCTGAAAGATTGCAGGCTGATGACAGTATACCAGAGTAGGATTGAGCTGGAATGCCCAAATTTTTGAAGCTTTTTGTAGAGGTAAAGAGTTTTGTGAGGACACACAATAGTTTAGGGATGGGAGGATGTTAGCCCCAAATTTTTCTCTCTTTTTTCCATTTTCCCCTTGATAAACCATAACCATTTACCGTTGTTTTACCTCTCTTATACACCCTCATCTTGCACTAGTCCAAGAATGATGAAATATTTCATATTTCATATGAACTTTATATTTTTGTTACACAAAAATATCGCCACCTTGATTATTTGTAGTCGGTATGGGTCTATCACCACCTATACCAGCCTCCTAAGCAAGTCTCAGACCTCAACTCTTCAAAACAAGATTTGGAAATGAGAGAAAGACATCAAAAAAGCAATATAACTCTGGTTCCGCACTTTCTCTCACTTTTGTCTGCGGGCCCGCACCTTTTGTTCAGATTACCTGCGTACTTATACGCTTTGTATGTAAAGGGGAGGGTGCGTACCCCTGTGAAAGTCAAAAGGCGCAATTTTATCTTAGAAAACTCACTTTCGGTTAATTCTAGATGTTTCTAGAAGGAATTTTGACGTGGATTGTTCGCTCCAAAATGGTTCATGCATCCCAAAATAGAAGGAGCTAATCCCTTGTTAGGAGGAGATATCCCTTTGAAGGAGGATTATATCCCTTTGAAGGAGGACCTAGTAACTTCCCTCCATTGCACTATAAATTGAGGCATTGAGTTAGTGGCTAGAGAGGTTAGAAGCTGAAATTTTGAGGGTAAATGCTAGTGAAATCAAGACTTCCTATTTGAGCTTAAGAGGAGAGATCACATACCTTTTTGGCTTCATTAGGGAGTGAGTGAAGCTTGTCAAAGTAGAGGAGACTTCGTGTTGGACCCTGGGAGGAGCTTGTACAACATCAAGGCAAAGGTTGTAAAGTTCTTCTCCTTTTGAATTAATACAATCAAGCTCATTTTTCTCAACAAGTATCTCATGTTATTTGTTTCATGGACTCCTTGACTTTCATGTTAAATATGTTTATAATACTGGTTATTCAGGTGCTATTTAATCGTTTGCCTTGTTTGTGTTTGCAGGTTTGTGACAAAGGAACTTACTTGGATCAAAGGAGCGAAGGCATCTCCAAACTTACGTTGGACATGAGGTAGGCC
>APFE030620017.1:69260-88238 GCA_000404065.3 Pinus taeda
ACAATAGCATCCCATATTTAGGTGGAATATCAGCGACAACTACATCCATTAGGATTGTCTTGTTTGGGTATTGGACTAGGGACACACATAGGTCTTTTATTAGGCCCAAACACTTGACCTGGCTGGAGTCAAATGAGTAGAGGTCTTTGTATGGTCTAGTGATATCCAAATTCAACCTTTCCATCACAGACTTGGGCATTAAGTTGTGTGAAGCCCCTGAATCAAACATTGCATTGTGTAAAATTTTGTCATGCACATGCAGGCTGACATAAAAGGGTAGGATTCCTGAGCTTGCTATTTTTCCATCAACCTCTGGTCCAAAAAGCAATTCAGGGGTGTCATCCAATACATTGACGTTATCTACATTATCTTTGCCTTTGGTGTGAGTGAGTTGTAGAGATTTTTGAATCTGCTGTCTATAGATCTCATTTTTGGCTAATTCTGCCAGAGGTATTGTTATTTTGAGTTTCCCAATTTCAGTTTCCAAATCAAAGGGTTTTTCTGTTTTCTGATATAGGATCAATAAAAACATCATGTGGGATAGCTTCTTCTGGGCCTTCTTGGTCGGATGAAAGATTTGCCTCTTTGGTAATAAGCCCTGCAACTAAATATTCAGTCTTTGCCTTGAAAACAGTTATTATCTTATTTATAAACTTAAATGATTTCTCCATGCATTATCTTATATATTCAATTTTACATGCAAGTATTTCCTAGACGTGATATTTCCTTGAGTAGATCAAGGTAAATTTATAAATGGTTGACATTCCTTATTCCCAAATTGGTCTAATGTTGTTGTGTTTGATTTTATTGTGTGTAGTTCGTAGGTAGAAAGAGCTAAAGATTAGATATATGGAGGTACATAAATTGGATCATGTGGAGAAAATGATTGGAATTAAAGTACACATTATAATCTCTCTCCTTTCACAAGATTAAGGATCAATTATTTTATATCTAATTGGAAATATTCAGTGGTTTGTCATCCTATCTATCTTTGGTCTCATTCAATCAAAAGTTTTTCTTGCTTGTAGGAGGAATTCTATACAACATTATGGTACCATCTCATAAGGGAGGATATTTATTACATCATTGGGTTATCTAAGGGAGGGGATGATTTTCCCAAATTCTGAAATCTTCCTCTTGTATCTTCTATAATAGCCCAAGTTTTCGATGATTTCAAAATTTGGAGTCCACCTTTCACTTAATACTTTATCATATTTTTTGTATTATTCCCTAAGACTGTACCTCTCCTTTGACCTGACTTTGGTTTCATTACACCCTTGAATTCTTAGCCTTAAGCCTTACAAGACTTGCAATTATTTTCCTTTGTCACAAGTTTCAAACGTAACTTGCAGTGATAACCTACCTAGCCTCTAGAATTTCGATTTATGACTTAGACTGTAAAGCTCATCTTCCAAGTCACAAGTTGTAATTCTAGTTCCTAAGGGATTATCCTATGTCCTCTAGAAAACATATTTACGACAAAGAATAAGACATCATCTTATTAAGTCGCAAGTCGCACATCTAGAGACTAGTGGATTTTTTTACTTCCTTATATAATTGCGACTTGCAACTAGGATTTTCCTCATCACATGTGACTTAATCAAATGACGCTTTTTAACAATGACTTCCACTCACGTGCCATTTTCTTATATATTGAGGTCACTCCCCTCTCATTTAATTTTTCGCTCTAGCATTGAGGTCACTTTCATTCGAGCCTTGGATTTACGATTTGCTGAGTATACCCTTTTTCCTCTAAATTACAAATCTGGATTCTAGTCGGTACTTAGAACCTTCGTAGTCTATAAATGTGGTTCATGAATATTCTTGCATACTCCATTATTTAAGGTGAAAATCACATTATCAAGCCTCAATGAAACTAGGTATTGAATCTTTAATTAACATGAGAGACCTCCATCCTTCAATTGGCAAATCACACTTACAATTTTCAATGAGACTAGAACCTGAATCTGTGACCTATGCTAGACTTTGGAATTGTGATTTGACTAAGACCTAAATATGAAACTAGTATTGCATCCTCCCTCCCTCAAATCACAAATCGAATTTCTAATCCTCTATAACAGTGTAATCTGAAAATGTGACTAGCCTATCTTGATCACTATTGATGCAATATATGACTTAGCCTTGACTTCTCATAATTGAAACATAAACCTTTGCATTTTTTCTTTTCACATTCATGATAATTAAATAGAATCAAAACCATCTAACATTTTATGTCTATATTGAACATTTTTGACATGTCAGGTACAATTGATTTGGATTGCCTCAACATATTCTCTTCCTCCAGAGAAATGGTTCCAGCCATCATAAGAGGATTCGACAAAATTTTTGGCATAGTGGAAAGAATCATAGAAGGAGTTATGGATTTCCATCATAAATTGCCTATGTATGGTGATACTGTTTTCTATAATGATAAGACAACAAAGCTTACATGGGGTGATATTTATTCAAAGTTTTCCAGGAAGAAAATATTTCAATTATATATCAATGTGAAGAAGTCTTAGATATGAAACTTTGCTGCACAACCCCAATATTCCCATGTGTAGAGACTATAGAATGGATTCTTTAACATACAGATGAGGAGAAGTGTATAATAAAAAGTAATCAAGGCTTATGGCATCATTTATAGAAGCAAACATTGCAAATTATTACAAGTTGCCTAGACATTAGGAGACTTTCAGTAGCATGTGGTTTATATCTTTGATGGATAAACTAAGGACATGTTGAAGTCTTGGTAAGAAGAGTTAAGGAAGTTTAGATAGAGAGAAGAAGGGATTTACAAGACTAAATTATTCAAGAAGGTTTATCAAATGGTGGATGATAAGGTAAACATGCTTTCTGTAAAATCATGTATAGAGACCTATCAGGAAACCTTGGTTCCCTTAATTCATGCAAGTGACACTAAAGGGATGATATTCAACTGGGAAAGTATGTTGGAATCCTCCATCAATTCTAATGCCCATGCAGTGAAGAATCTAGTAAAAGGGGTGAAATTAGAATTCTATATGGAATCTTGCATAATGGATCTTATGTGTGAAAAATGTGACTTTTAAGGGATAGGTTTGAAGTGGAGTCCTGATCAAGAACTACATATGCACGTATATTTCAAGGATTTATGGAACATGGGGTACAAAGGAAAGTATGAGAAGATTGCATAATACTTAATATCTCCTCTCTATCATGTACTCTTTGACATAAAACCTCCATGCATGTCCAATAGAGATAGATATTCTCTACATGATATTGTAAATTGGTTTCCTCTTGGTGACTCTAATTACATTAGAGTGTTCAGTTCCTACAAGACATCACATGCTCTACCTACATTTATTACAGACAAATTGGTGTTGCGAGATGTGGCTTACCAGCTCACCATAGGATTCTCCAAGATCTTAATCAAAGTTAAGAAATATCAATTGCCTATCTTCCCACTGGATATTGGAGCTTACTCCATTAATAATTTCAAAGCAACAGAAGCTAAAGATGAAGAATTGCAATGATTTAGATTTGGCGAATTGAATTTTCATATATACGGTCCAAGAGGCATTTCCATGGGACATTGTAATGTGATAAAATATAGTTGGGTATATGATTCAACCAATAAAGAGAAGGAGGAAAAGTAAATGACTTTTACAACTCTTTTAAGGCATTAGAATCATTTCTTCAAGTTGAAAAGGGAAAGCAGTGAAAGCATGACACTCAAGAGAGCATGAGCTTAAACGTAAGAGTAGTTATTCTTAAAATGAAACAAGGGTGGGAAACCAAAAAGGGAAAGAAGAAGAAGAAAAGGACTGAAGAAGAATATAAATGAAAGAAAGAGGAGGAGGAGTTAAGAAAGAAACATGAAGAAGAAAGAATAGGAAATTAAAAGTAAAGGGACCATAAAGAAGAATAATGTAAAGGAAGAAAGGAAGAGGAAGAAACAAAGAAAAGGAAAGAAGAAGAAGAAATAAATAAGAAAGTATAAGAAGAATAAAGGAAGGAAGAAGAAGAATAAAGAAAAAGAAAGGAAGAAGAATAAGCCAAAATGCACGAAGAAGCATTATCCAAACAACTTCAGCAAGAATTAATAGAAAAGGAACATGAAAATATGGTAGTTGAAGGTAACATGTTGCAAATTCTAGAACTATAGCTAGAGTTGGCTACCTTGAATGTCCCACCACCTATTCCTATCAATGGAAAACATTTCCCATCTTAGGAATTAGGCATCACATTGGAAGAAGAGGAGGAAGTATCATATCTCTCTAGGCTTAATTTTGGCTACGTCAAGTGTAATATCACATAGGAAAGGCGCATATGTTGAGAAAACAATCATGAAAAAACAATATTGGTCATTACAGAAAGGGAGATAGTGATGGACACTACACTGAACCCTCGAGTGACAGCTTCTATCGAAACTAATTTTGCAGTTTCCAAAGAAAGAAACATAGATGAGTTATCAAAATAATTTGAAGACTTGAAAGAAACGTTGGTCATTTCTAAGTAAGAGGATCTACAACTACAAAATTAGAACCAAAATTTGTTGATCACACACTCTGGTAGTGAATATTCATAGGCATTTATCTTTGAATAAGTCAAGGTGCTAGAGGAAGCTATGGGTCTAGTCTATAGTGAAATGTTGTCCCTACATCAAGTGATGGCTCCATTTCCCAACATGTTGAGTGAGTTAAAATAAAGATAAATTTTAATTAAACTAACATCCTTAGTAGTCGATCTCATATATGAATGGAGCATGAAATACCCTAATTCACCTAAACAACTAGCCAGGAAAAATTGGATAATAGTTGAAAAGGATAAAGTTGATGCTAGGAAAAAAATGCAATCACATGCGAAGTTGAGAAGACAAATGGACATAAAAATGGTCAGTTATAAGTCCCTACATAGTGGGCTCGAATCTATTTTCAAGGTACACAAAATATCTTCCATAAGGCACTAGGTGAAAAAAATCAAAAGAAGTCAAGCAAGAGATTCAAGAAATTTTGGATCCAATAAAGCAAGTTGTTTCAAGAAACAATATCGAGGCTACCAAAGAGGTGATTATGCAGTTTCTTGTTGAGCCCATGAAACTACACACAAAACTCACAATGTTATTGAATCAAGTGCAAGCTAAAAATCCAACCTTAATATTGGATACATTATAATGCCTTACGAGGTATGGAGATGAACTACAACACAATACCTTGATGATTGTTGGTGAATACAAAGTTTGGCAAGCATATTTGGTCAGATATATGTAGGTGGAGGGTATAGATATTTACATCACCGAGCTAGATGAATGAGGATGTTATGTTTCTCTAATTTTGGTGTAACTTGTATTTTATTAAAATTAAAATACTTAGATTAGAGATTCATATGGAATATGAAGAGTCATGTGGAAGTTGAAGAGTCATGAGGGTAGGTGAAAATTCACCCTAATTTCTATAAATATACCCTCATGGATAGATGTAAAGGACCTTTAGTTTTGGATATGATTTGTGCATATTTTTTTGAGAGATTGAATATCTTTCTAAGAATTCAATTTGTAGCTTTGAATATCCACTAATAGATCTCATTGGCATTTCATGTGATGTGTTATGGATTTTTCATCTTAATTTTAAGAAGTTCTTTGAGCTTGAGCAAGAAATTTAATACATGTGTTGTTGAGCATCATGAAACTCCTCTCTTTGTGGTTCAGTGGTACATATTTATGTTATCATGTTTTCGGTGAACGGACTACTTTGTTGATTTAAGAACATATTATATTTGGGATTTGTATGTTTTTTAATGCTTTCATGTGTTTTTTCAATTAGGAATTAATTCTTAATTGTAAACAAATATCTATCTTTATACATGCATTTTAATTGAAGTTTTCTAACATTATTATTTAAGATTCATGTCATGTTATTTGGTTGTTGTTATGTCTATAGCATCTCATATGTAAAGTTTCCATAAATTTTCTTTAACTTGTATTTATCAAAAGTTTTATTTGTTTTCTAATTTTTGTTTTCCATTTCATCCAAAACGAGTCATAAAATGACATGGTGGTGGTCGAGCCAACATATTTAATGGGACTTGTATTCCAAATGGTGTCGAGTCTAGTTGGGATTTTGCACCAGGGAGATCCCCTAACTGTTCGTGGTAAAAGTTGGTCTCCCAACAAATCTGGCACTAGAAGGAGGGATCCATTGTATGGATGGTATAACTCCTCATTATTTCCATGAGACCTCTGAGAAAGAAAGTAACCAACCCTATTTCCATTCGCCAAATCCTCTTACTTATGAAATTCCTGAAATTAAATCCCTCCACAACCCTAAACTAGTATACGAAGTCACTTACAATCAATTAAGAGATATTCACCCTATTACTCATGAATATGACAAAAGGATTGGACTTCTTCCCATTATATTTGTCTTGCCACATAAACACATGACAACACCTCAAAAAACTCTCCAAGGAGTATTAGTTAGTACAGTTCAAGAGCTGGTTAACATTTCTTTGGATGATTTAGTAGATTCTTTAGAAAGACACTCAGAATAGGGTATTGAAAGTCAAATTGATTCTGAGAATCCTAAAGGGGAGAATATAGAGGGGGGAAACCAAGGACCCCTTGAGAACGTTGAACACATTGAAGGACCTAAGGATGAAGAGAATTTGTTGGATGATAATGAAGGCTCAGGCTCAGATTCAAAAACCAATGAAGACAAAAAAAAAATGGTCAGCAATAAAACACAACCTCTGGCCTATATGGCACATTATTCACCTGATATTCAAGGTATTCTTCATTATTTACATTTCCATCCCAAATAACATCTCACTAAGTATGACCCAGGCAAAGGGATTTCTGCAAAAGACCACATCAATAATTTTTATCTTCCACTAAGGATTATGAATGTGCAACATGAAGATATTTCTTACAGATTGTATCCATGCACATTTTAGAATAAGGCCACTATATGGAATCATACCCTTTCTCTAGCTTCCATTAGGATTTGGGAAGGGTTTAAAAAAGATTTTCTGGAAAGGTTTGCTGAAGAGAAGACACCTATTACGTTTCTTAAAGAGTTAAGCTTGTTGAAGATGGGGAAAAAGAGAAGGTTAAATATTTCAATCATCATTTCACAACTATACTAAACAAGTTTCTGAATAATTTTACTCCCCATAATTATATCACAATTCACTACTATACTTCAATGTTGTCATATAACATTGTTATTTTAATTAAGATGGAAACAAAGACTACTTTGGTTGAGATGTTTGTTGAAGCCATTGCAATTAATAATAACATGATCGTTATAGGAGCACGTGAGGCATAAGATTAACTCTATTGGTAGGAAATATCAAGATTCCTCTAGTAAGTCTACTGACAAAGACGCGTTTGATTTTGAAGGTATAGAAAAATCTCTCAAATTAATAACTAACAAAGTGTATGATCTAAAAAGAATTACCATTGAAATATCTTTTGGTAGCAAATATTTCAATCCTTTCTTCAAGAATATTAATAATCAATCGGTTAAGTCAGTGCAAAGTTTGAATGTGAATCTCAATGTGGAAGAATTGGGCATGGACAACTATTACACTTTCCATCAAGCTATTCATTCTGAGAAAACATGCCCGCAATGGACACATAACATTACCACAATCATAAGCAAAGTTCTTGATGATCAAATGATTGAAGACCAATCTAATTAATCAAAATAGGAAGAAGAGTCCTCTCCTCTTGAGAATAATGTTGGATCATCTGTAATGGTCCTATACATTGTTAGATACCACGAGTCTTAATCACTTGGTGAAGCTTCGATTGGAAAGATTCCTCCTGCTAATCCTCCTAAGACTTACAATCTGAGTAAATGACTAGGTTTTGAACCTACTTTGGATGATAAGAAGAAGGTTCTTTTGAGAAGGATATTTCCCCCAAATATCCTGATCACAATTTGACTCCAAAATATTCGACACTCAGGCTTCGAAGAGTATGTAAGGGAGTGTTAAAGGTAATTCTAATACACCTGAAGTAGATAAAAAACATTCTCAACCAACAACCTCACCCCAAACATCTAAATATGAAAGTGTATTTTGCAACATGGATTATAACATCATCAAATATCTGAAAAATTTTCGAGCAAATATATCACTCTTTGAACTAGCCAAGTTGCCCAGAAAAAGGAAATTGATTATCAAGACTTTTGAATCCTTTCCTTCAACCCACAAATCCACTTATTCTTCCAATACTTATTCTTCTAATCAATTTAAAGCCTTAGTAAGTCTTGAATCTATTATTAATGAAATGAATGTTAATTTCAAGATCTTCAATACCTCCCTTTTTAATGACATTTGAGATCTTCAATTACAATGTACATAATTGTCTATTTGAATCCATTGCATTGAGAAATGTCATGCCTTTATCTAGTTTCGAAAATATTAATGCTAAACTGGAGAAAACAATTGCAAAGATCATTCAACTTGATATATATCAGGTACAATTTGTGCAAGAACTCAACGATGTGTTTATTATATTGCCTTTTGAGTCAAGGGTTCATCAATTCATCGATATTGTGGTTGTTGATATTCCTGAGGCATATAAAATTCTATTGAGTAGATACTAGTTTAGTAAACTTCAAGGATGTTTTACACATGCTGGTGCCATTTTTTTCTCCCATACAAAGGAAAGGAAAGTCAAATTGGGGTTAACAGTGAGATACACATGAAGTATATGTTTACTGAGTTATAGGTGTCCAATGAACCTACCTTTATTACTCAAGAATAAATGGGAAATTTTTTGATATTGGTTTCTACCAAGCCATATCATCACCCATCCTGTTAGATACAGAATTGGAACTCCTTCCTTGTACTCCAGTTGGTGAAAATGAATCATGTATTCTAGATGTAAATAGTTTTAGTTTAGATACTAATAAAATAAATATTGAATTGTGAACTAAGTATTATGATGGACCAAAGACGCGGGATGGAGCTAGTGTAGGCTACATTCTAGTGTATCCCAAAAAGAATAAATTTTTGATTTCTTGTGATTTGGAATTTTAATGTACTAATAACACTACAAAATATGAGGCATTGATTCTCGGACTAAAAAAAGCCATCAACCTGAAGGTAGAGTGTTAGAAGGCAATTGGTGATTATGAAATTATCAATAGACAGGTACATAATACTATTTGTTTCCTTTCACCTCATATAAAAAACTACCAACAGGAGGTATGGTGATTTATTTTTTTCCCAATATTTTAAGATTAAATTAGTGCCTAGAATTAACAATGCAAGAGAAGATACATTATTCAATGTAATTGTTAGGTTTACATCGCTTAGGGATGGATTTTCTATAGAAATAATTTATAAACTTGTTGTCTCGGATAATGTAACTAACTTATGTGTTTTCAATGATCACCAATAGATATTGGACTTTCTTGCTAATGTGGTTATACTCAAAGATGTTTCCATAGACAAGAAAAAAAAATGATAGAGCCTTGCAAGAAAGAGCTAATGCGCTAGAGGGAAATCCAATGCCCAAAGGTGTTGTGTCACTTGAGAAGTTATTTGACTTGAAAAACCGGTTTAAAGGACCTCCTAACATGAAGATTCAAAGCTCAATGCTACTGCACAAGAAAAAAAATGCAAGGATAGAAGAATACCCAAGTTCATCAATCGCAGATCTTGTTGTTGCTCCAAGGAAAGACGAGCTTTCATTCATATATTCAAGTAGTATCGAGACATGTTTTCTTGGACTTCCAAAGACCTTAAGACATATGACACAATGATTACTCAACATGTAATTCCAATGAAATATGGGACCAATCCTTTTGAGAACAAAATAAGAAAGGTACATCCAACACTTTAGCCTTTGATGCAAAAAGAATTAAAGAAGTTGTTGGATGCATATATTATTTTTAAAGTTAGGAATTCTAGATGTGGGTCTCAAGTATAGTCCTTGTGAGGAAGAAATATGGGCAGATATATTTATGTGTTAATTTTTGAAATCTCAATCGAGCTTTAGATAAAGACAACTATCCCATTACCTCCATGGAGAAAATCCTCCAAATGGTTTCAAGTGTTGAGATGTTATAACTATGAGATCGATTACTAGCTATAGCCAAGTGCTAGTAGCTAGGCTAGATAGATTGAAGACAACATTTAGAACCAAATTGGGAACCTTTGTGTTTAGACATATGCCCTTTAAACTTATTAACATTGGAACTACATTTTAAAGAGTAATGAATATTTCATATAGAGGAGTGATTGGTTAGAGTGTGGTGGTGTATCTCGATGATGTCACATTGTTTTGAAATAAAAGATCAGATCATTTACATCATTTGAGACAGATTTTTGAGTGGTGCATAAAATATGGTATATCGCTCAATCCTAAGAAAACCTTTCGGTCGTATCCAAAGGGAATATCTTAGGACATATCATTACGAAGAGTGGTATTACAATTGATACTAAGTGTGTGAAAGTCATCATTCAATTTACATATCTAAATGGAAAGAAATTCATGAAATCATTTTTGGGTAAAATTAATTTTCTTCGAAAGTTTATTTCAGATTATACCTAATTTGTGAAGCCAATAGAAGATATGATCAAGAAGATGTGGTTTATAAATGGAACCAAAAGGAGAAGGAGACTTTCACACAAATTATTTAAGCTATAGTTGAAGCTACCACTATCTATAGTCCCAATTTCAATAAGGATTTCAAGCTCTATTATTTTTCTTTAAATTCTTCATTAGCAGCAGTTCTTACTCAAAAAGATGATCAAGGATATAAATGGCCAATATCCTTTTTGATTACATGCATGCAAGGATCATAATTAAAATATCTAGACATGGAAAAGAAATATTATCATTGTGTACAAGGTTTTTAAACACTTTAGGCATTATATTCTTAAAAATCACGTTATAGTGTTCGTTCCTCATCCCACAATGAAATCTTTGTTTGTGCAGTAGGAAATATGGGAAGAAAGAGCTAACTAGATGACTTTATTACAAGAATATTATATTTAGTTCAAACTCGCTCATATAGTCAAAGGCCATGGTTTATGTAATCTTGATGTTGAAGTTGCAGGTCCACATGAAGAAGAAATGTTAGGATGGGAGAAAGAGATTAAGATGTATAATAATGATTCTTCACCCACACCTAATATGCCATCATCTTGGTATGTAGAATTGAGGAAATATCTAGAGAAAAAAATCCTTCTCATTTATCAGTGAAACAGAAAAGGACCATCAGATTAAAAGTTGCTTCTTATAGGCTAGTCCATGAAAATTTATTTCGAAAACACCATAATGGGGTTTTGCTGAGATGCTTGGATTCTTCTCATGCCAAGAAGGTTTTAAAGGAATTATATGATGGATCGGAAGGAGGACATTATGCTAGCTACAATAAAACACACAAGGCTATTAGAGAATGTTATTAATGGCCTACATTATTCAGATATGCTCACACATATGCATGAACATGTTCTGTCTATCAAAAGTGTATTGGAAGAGAAAAGCTATCAGCTGCTCCAATCCAACCCATTGTGGTAGAAGAGCCTTTTCAGTAGTGGGGCTTGGATGTGATTGGAGAAACTACTCCTCATTCTTTCAAACAACATAAGTACATTCTTACAACAACTGATTAGTTTACACGGTGTGTTAAAGTTATTCCTCTTAGACAACTGAACAATCAAGAGGTAATTCAATTTCTCAATCAAAACATCATTTCTAGGTTCAATGTCCAAACCTCACTTGTCTTTGATAATGCAACATATTTATCATCATTAAGGTTGTATGATTTTTCTTTGGAAAATGGGATTGTGTTCAAGCAATCAACGAATCATTACCCCCAAGGAAATGGAATAACTAAATCCACCAAAGAAAACTTTATTTGTATCATCAAGAAAAGCATGCTCACTCTACAGAGGAATTTACATAATTCTTTAAAAAGTGCTCTCTAGGATGACCAGGTTACTCCTAAGACTTCTCTTGGTACCTCTCCTTACTTCCTTGCATATGGAAAGGAATCAATCCTGCCACCCAATCTATACCTACCTACTTTACAATTATCCCAAGAATCATGTGGTATGTCATGCCTGATTGTGCAAAGTAGGATTGGTACCTTATTAAAACTTGAGGAAGAAAGGAAAAAGGCCTGAGGAAAATTTCCCTCCCATAAAATTCAGATCAAGAGATGTTTTGACAAGAAATATGTAGGAAATAGGGAATTTAGTGTGGGGGACCTTGTCCTGAAGTGGGATGAGGCCCATGAAGACAAGGATAAGCACACCAAGTTCCAATCCCTATGGATTTGTCCATATCAAATCAAAGGAAAACTTTGCCAACACACTTATTATTTGCAAACCTTAGATGGGAATACTGAGTCCCTCCCCATGAATGGACAAGACTTGAAATTTTATGTCCACTATCATCTCTTGCAATTTCTCTCCTTTTGTACATATTTCTTGTATGTCATGTTCCATGCCATGCCTTTTATTTCATGTCATGCTTTTAATTTCCTATGATCTCCTTAAGCAATTTATTTTTATTTGTGCCAAAAGGAATATGTATGTAAACGAAGGCCTTGCATATAAATAAAGTGTTATGGGACACTGTTATCCTATTCATGAATACTTATACCTCCCAATACATGTTTCCTCTTGCTCCTCTCTGCACCTAGCGATGAGATACATTTATTTCCTCTCTCCCTTGATTGTGCCCTTGCACAAACACCCAAATATATTCTCAATTCTCAGTCCTAGCTTCTATCCTATAAAAACCTCACCCATTATATGGTATTTTAATGGTTTCTACATTTAATTTAATCCACATTTAAACATTTCAATTTCCCATTACATGAAATCATATTGATGCAATTGCATGAATTCATTAGTTGAATTTATATGAATTTATTAGGTGGAATCACATATGCCTATTGGTTGAATTTATATGGTTCATGGGTTGAAATATTAATTAAATTATCTATCTCATTACATATCATCGATATCTTCCATACTTTGGATTTATGATTTTCTAAATAGACCCCTTTTCCCCTAAATTTCAAATCGCACTTCTAGTGAGTACGTAGAATCTCTATAGTCTGTAAATGTGATTCGCATCTAGTATGGTGTCCTCCCTTCCTCAAGGTACCAATCACATTATTAGGCCTCAGTGACACTAGGGATTGAATCTGTGATTAACATGAAAGACCATCATGCATCAACTCACAAATTGCACTTGCAATTTTAAGTGAGACTAGAACCTCAATATGTGACCTATGCTATAATTCAAAATCGTGATTTAACTAAGACCCAAATATGTGACTAGTATTGAATCCTCCCTCCCTCAAATCATAAATTTCATTTCTAATCCTCAATAACATTGTAATTTGAAAATGTTACTTGCGCTAGAAATTGAAGATGTGACTTGCACTATACCTTGAAAATGTACCTTGTGTTACAACTTGTAAATGCAACTAACCTATCCTAATAAGTACTAATGGAATATGTGACTTATCCTTGTCTTATCATAATTTCAACCTAAACCTTTAAAATTTTTCTTTTTAGATACGTGATAAGTAACTGCATTAAAATTATCTAAATGTTTATGTCTACACTAAACATTTTTGAGATGTCAGGTACAATTGATTTGGATTGCCTCAGCATATACTCTTCCTCTATAGAAATGGTTCCACCCATCATAAGAGCACTCAAAAAAATTTCTAACAGAGTGGAAAGGAACGTAGAAGGAGTTGTGGATAACCCTCCTAAATTTCATGTATATGGTGATATAACTTTTTATATTGACAAGAAATCAAAGCTTACATGTCGTGATATTTATTCAAATTTTTCCAGGAAGGACATCCCATAGGATGAAGAATATTTTCAGGTATATATCAATTTGAAGAAGCCTTGGCTACAAAAAAATTCACACAACCCCCACTCTTCCCATATGCAGATACTATAGAATGGATTCTTCAACATATAGAAGAGGAGTTGTGTATAAACAAAAAGTGATCAAGGAGAACTCTTGTAATAATTTACAAATAGAAAACAATGCAAATTATTACAAGTTTCCCACACATTAGGATACTTTCAGTAGTAGGGGGTTTTCTATCTTTGATGAATCAACTAAGGATGTGTTGAAGTCTTGATGGCAAGATGCAAGCAAATTTTAGACTAAGGGTAGATGAGATTTACATGACTAAATCACTCAGGAAAGTTTTTAAAATGTTATCTTCTATGATAAATAGTATTTATGGAAAATCAAGTACATAGACCTTTCAAGAAACATGGGTTCCCTTGATTCATGCATGTACCATTAAAGGGATTATCTTCAATTGGGAAAGTATGTTGACATCCTCCATTAAATATGATTCCCATGCAGTGAAGAATCCAATAGAGGAGGAGTAGAAAGAATTATATATGGCATCATACATATTGGATGTTGTGTGTGCAAAATGTGGCTTTGTAGGGCTAGGTTTGAAGTGGAGACCTGATAAAAAACTATATGTGCACATCTATTTCAATTGTTTGTGGAACATGGGGTATAGAGGAATGGATGAGAAGATTGAAAAATACTTCATCTCTCCTCTATAAAATGTACTATTTGGCACACAACTTCCATGCATGTTTGATAGAGCTAGAGCTTCTCTACATAATATTGTATATTCGTTTCCTCTTGGTGATTCTTCTCACATTATAGTGTTCAGTGCCTACAATCCTTCATATTATCTACCTATACTTATTATAGACAAAGTGGTGTTGTAGGAAGTGGCTTACCAAATCACTACAGGATTCTCCAAGGCCTTAATGAAAGCTAAGAAATATCCATGACCTATCTTCCCACTAGATGTTAGAGCTTACTCCCTTAAGAATTTCAAAGAAGAAAAAACTAAATTTGAAGAATCGAAATCATTCATATTTGAAAATTTAAGTTTTAATAGATATGATATGACAGGCATCACCATAGGACATTACAAAGCTATCATATATAGTTGGGTATATTCTTCAACCACTGAAGAGGAGGAGGAAACTGTAAAGAACTTTTACAACTCTTCCAAAGCATTGGAATCAACTCTACAAGTTGAAAAGGGAGAGAAATCAAAGGATGACATTCAAGAGAGAAAGGGATTGGAAGTCAAAGAAGTTATTCTTAAAAGGAAACACGGGTAGGAAACCAATAAGGGAAAGAAAAGGAAGGAAACTAGTGAAGAAGAAGCTAAAAAATATCAAGAGCGGGAGGAGATAAGAAAGAAATAATAAGAAGAGAAGATGAAAAAGCAAGAAGAGGGAGGAAAAAGGAAGAGGCTATAAAGAAGAAGAATGTAGAGGTAGAAAGGAAGAGGAAAGAGGAAGTAGCAAAGAAAAAGGAAAAGGAAGAAGAACTAAAGAAGAAAGTAAAAGAAGAAGAAAGGAGGAAAGAAGAGGAAGAAAGAAAAATAAAGGAAGAAAAAGAAGCCAAAATGCGGGAAGAAGCATTAGCCAAACATCTTGGGTAATAATTAATAGAAAAGGAATGTGAAAACAAGGTAGCTAAAGATAAAGGTTTCAAATTCTAGAACCACAAGTAGAATTACCTGCCATGAATGTCCCACCACCTATTCCTATCACTGGTAGACATTTCCCATCTCAAGAATTAGGCATCACAGTGGAAGAAGAAGAGGAAGTATCGGATCTCTCCAGGATTGATTTTGACTAGGTCAAGTGTAAGATCATACAAGAAAGCAAAGATATTGGGTCAAGAATCCTGATAAACCCATATCAGTCATTACAGAAAGGGAGATAGCAATGGACACTACAATGAACGCTAGAGTGATATCTTATGTTAGAACAACTTTTGTAGTTGCCATAGAAAGAAACATAGATATATTATCAAAAGAGGTTGATGACTTGAAAGGAAATTTGTTCATTTCAAAATAGAAGAATCTACTGTGACAAAATGAGAACCAAAATTTGTTGTTCACACACTCCCGGAGTGAATATTTATAAGAATCTATCCTTGAAGAAGTCAAGGTTCTAGAGGAAGCTATAGGTCTAGTCTATAATGAAATGTTTTCCCTACATCAAGTGATGCTTGAGTGAGTTAAAAGAAAGATAATTGTTAATTAAACTAGCATCTTTAGCAGTTCATATCATATATGAATGGATCTTGAAATACCCTAATGCACCTGAAGAACTACCAAGGAAAAATTGGATGGCATCTGAAAAGGAGAAAGTTGATGTCAATATAAAAAAAATATCACATGAGAAGTTGAGCAGAGACATAGAAAAAATAATGGGGTCTTATAAGACCTTACATATGTTCCACTGGTGCAATAGGTGAAATGAAATCAAAACAAGAAGTCAACAAAGAGGAATTTTGGATCCAATAAAGCAAGCTATTGCAGGTGAAAATCTAGAGGGTACCAAAGAGGTGATTACGTAGTGTGTTGTTGATCCCGTGAAGCTACAATGATGTTGAATAGAGTACAAACTAAACAACCAACCTTAATACCAGATGCATTAGAATGCCTCACAATGTATGTAGATGAACTACAACACAAGATTTTGACATTTTTTGGTGAATACAATGTTTGGCAAGTGTATTTGGTAAGTGATCTATAGGTAGATGATTTCGATATTTCTATCACTAAGCTAGTTGAATGAATATGTTTTGTTTCTCTAATTTTGGTGTAATTTTTATTTTATTAAAATTAAAATATTTAGATTAGAGATTCATATGGAATATGAAGAGTCATGTGGATGCTCAAGGGTCATGAGGGTAGGTGAAAGGTAATGGTAGGTTAAAATTCACCCTACCTTCTATAAATATACCCTCATGGCTAGATGAAAAGAACCTTCATTTTTGGACTTGATTTGTGCATATTGTTTTGAGAGATTGCAGATCTTTCTGAGAATTCAAGTGGTAGCTTTACACTACACTAATGGATTTCATGTGATGGTGTTATGGATAATTCAACTTAATTTAAAGAAGCTCTTTGAGCTTGAGCAAGCAATTCCATATGCGTCGTTGAGTGTTATGAGACTCCTCTTTTTTGATTCGATGGTATATGTTTATGTTATCTTGTTTTCTTTTAATGAACTACTTTGTTGATTTAAGCACAATATATTTGGGATTGTTACTTGTTAATGTTTTCATATTTGTTGTTGATATGAACTAATTCATAATCTGTAACTAAATCTTTCTCTTCATACTTTTGTTTTAATTGAAGTTTTCTAACATGCTTCTTTAAGATTCATGTCATATTATTTGGTTGTTGTTATCTCTATAACATCTCATATGTAAAGTTTCCATAAAGTTGCTTTAACTTGTATTGATCAAAGTATTTATTTATTTTCTAATGGTTATTATTCATTTCTTCCAATACGAATCATAAAAAAACATGGTTGTTATTGGGCCCACATACTGTATCGGACTCCTATTCCAAATGGTATAGAGTCTAGTTGGTATTTTTCACTAGGGAGATCCCCCAATTATTGGCGGTAAAATTTGGCCCATCAACACTTCCACTGAGAATTGTGAGAGAGCATTGGATGACATATATGTCAATGTAAACACCATTGGCCTCGATGACTTCTAATTTATGGGAGGCCAATTTCAATTAGGTACACCTTATGTGGAGGAGGTTTGGTTACTTTTTCTTATGGTCATGACAATGGAACATTGTACTTCCTATTAGTAGCACATTAGTTTCCCTTTGATGCACTATGTTGATACTTTATTTAAAAATCCTAGACTAATTAAGTGGTCTATAATTTTCTATCATAGTTTTATTTTCTTTAGATCATTGTCATGATATATTTGATGGGAGGATGGTCTCCCCCTTTGGTTTAGATATATTTAAGTTTTTTTTAGATGTTTCCAATAACTCAATTAACATTCAACCACACTCCTTCTAAACTAATGTGTGTATTCACTTGTTGGGACATATCTTGTCCATGAGAAAGAATCCCAAAACTAATAATTGAATGGGAGGGAGTAATTAGAACTACACCTAAGGCGTGGGGATTTTCTAAAGATTCGGTCTCAAACACTCCAACAATTCCCATGAAAAAGAAGCCCGACACAACTAGTTTGATGAGAGGGATCAACTAGAATTATATGTAGCATGTACATATTGGCTAAAGGTCCGGTCTTAAATGCTCTAAGAAAGAGGAGAAATGGCATGCCCATGAGCTTAGAAATTCGATCAAGGTTTAACAAAATAAAATCCCATGTCTCATGTACTTTAAACCGTTGAATAATATTAGGAATGAGGGCCTACCCTAGACTCCCCCTTACTCAAAACAACCCCAAAACATAGGTTTTGAAGAAAAGATTTATAAAGAAAAAAGGACCTATGACTTAAGAAATCATTTGAAGGATTACCATGTTTCAAACTCCATTCACGCTATTTATGCGATAAATTTTGAACTATCAATCATATGACATCTCTAATGATGGTTCATTTATCCACATAGTGCAATGGTACTTTATATATTATCACAATTTGTTATGAGCAAAGACATGCAAATGGTTAAGACAAAAAATAGTTTTGATAACTCGAAAATATAGAACCAAATAAAAAAAGGAAATGAGGGAGAAGAAATCATAAGATCGGAACTTCCTCAGTTAGAGAGAACAAAGATATATTTGTTAATGAAGGACATTCCATATCTTATTTGTAAGTAATTTGCACTATAACAATAATATTCTCATTTCATGTTGTAAACATTCTCTATAATTCACCTTATTTTCCTCTCAGTTCATGAGATATGTAGCCATATACCTTTCTACACTTTTGTTGTCCAATTAATGCCATTTTATTAGTTTGGCCTATTCGTATTATATTATGTGAGTTGTTTAATAAGGATTAGTGAAATCCTGTTGTTGTTCAACTTATTTTTGCATAGAAAGGCACTCTACAGGCCAGTATGGGGAGATGTTGTAATGAAACATTAGATCAAAAATTAATAATGAAGAAACATAACTTTGGCTAACCCTGACCTATGTTCAACCTAATTACA
>APFE030620017.1:89176-110728 GCA_000404065.3 Pinus taeda
AGATATATGAAAATAGTTTCATAAATGTAGTTTTTAAATTAGAAACAATGTCTTAGATGAATAGTCTTGGCCTCTATATGATAATTAATCAAATGATACTTTTTGTTGATATATTTGGTTCAATCATGGAATATCGGATTCTTGGCCAAATTAATTGCAGTACTATTAGCAATTAGAAGGGGAGTGGAGTCCACTTATTTTTCCTGCAAATATTCAAGATTTTTTCTGAGCCACACAATATTCTTGGTTGCTTCTGCAACTACCATGTATTCTACCTTTTTTGTGCACTATGCTAAAACTAATTATTTGTGTGACCTCCATGAGACAACTCTTGATCTAAGACTCATAATATAGCTTGGAGTAGACATTCCATTTTCTTTGTCTCCTTCAAAGTCTAAATCAGAATATCCAATCAAATTGAAGTCATCCACTTGCGAATATTCAAGTCCAAAATCTTGAGTTGCTTTCAAGTACTTTAGAACTCTTTTTGCAGCAAACCAATGTTCTTCACAAGGCTTTTGCATAAAATTAGAAAGTATTACAATAGAAAATAGTGGTGATATAAATAAGACTTTCCAAACACTATACATAGTTGCATCCTCAAATTCATTTCCTTCTTTATATGTGAGTTTCAAATTTTGTTCCATTGGAATAGGTAAAGGATCCCATTCAGGCATGCCAAACTTGTTCAAAAATTCTCCAATGTACTAATTTTGAGAAAGGAATAGATATCTTGGGTGTTGGGTTACTTTAATTCCCTAGTAGTAGTGAAGGTGTCCCAAATATATAATCTCAAATCCTTTCTTCAACTCCTTCTTTATGGATGCAATAAATTTTTCATTGGTCCTTGTTATCAATAAGAATATATATATATATATAATACATACACACACACACACACACACCACAATACAAACAACATTTTTTTCCATATCTTAACAAACATAGTTTCATCATCAATGATAAAGTGTTTGAAGTTTAATTTTGGAAGATGCCCAGTCAGTTTTTTGTACTAGGCTTAGGATGCTTGGTATAGGGCATATAAGGATTTGATGAGTTGCATACTTTCTATTCTTGTCCATTTACAACAAAACCTTCTGGTTGAGACATGAAGACATTTTCTTTCAAGTATCCATTTAAGAAATGAGCCTTCGCATCCATTTGTTTAAATTTCCATCCATTCAAAGCTACAAAGGAAAAGAGAGTCTGAATGGTGGCTTATTTTGCTTTGGAGGGAAAGGTCTCTTCATAATAAATACTTTATTTCTATCAAATTCTTTTGCCACAAGCCTTCCTTTGTGCAAGTCAAGTGAACCATCTAAATTTTACTTATTCTTGTAGACCCACTTATAGCCAATTGGTTTGGTTCCAAATGGAGAGTCCACTAGTTTCCATGTTCCATTCTTTATGAGAAAACCATACTCATTATGCATTGCTTCTTTCCATTCATCATGGAAAGAAACTTAAAGGAATTTCATTCAAAATTAGTATAAAAATTATATTCACAATAATATGAAACATTCATATCATCAACCGAATCAAAATGATCAACATCTTGTCCATATTGTTTGGTGGAACTTCTAGTTCCCATATTTTCGACCTCATCACGATGAACACCTTCAAGTGTTTTGGTGAGCCTTTTTGGGGAATATTTCTAAGATACCAATATAAATTTCTTTGTTTATTGAGATGGGGTTGCATCAATATTTATCCTTCCAATATCTCAATCACATCACTCAAGGGGTCTTTCTGATATCAAGAAGTGGTCAGAATTTCATGATGGGGAGACAATGCTTTAGAAGGACATTCCATTAATTGATCCAAGATAAGAACCCCCCTTCAAGATGTGAAATCTCATTATAAAATTTTTGATAAGTTTTTGCATGATTGGATCTATCCAAATTATAAAGCTACCACTCAACAATGTTTTATTTCTTGGAAGATTAAGGAAAAATTACATCTCTACATAATACAGACTTCTTATTTACCTCATGTAAAGATGATAAGATTTGGTGGTATTTTAATACCCCAAGAAGATGAATTTACGACTCCTTGAATATTTTTTTCTTCTTTGTTCCTTAGGATTCAAGGCATAACAAATGGAACTAAACATGTTGAGATGCCTTATCAAAATAATTTGACCATACCACATTTCATAAGGAGTGTTATTTATGAAAGTATGATATGGACATTTGTTTTTTATTCTTCTCTTCCTAAGCAAGGAACACTACTTCTTCAAGGGAATAAGATGATATCTTCTTCTTCCTGAAACCTTTATTTCATTCTACAATTTTTTCCACCAAGATGTCAAAAGTAATACCTTGATTTGTGTTGGGCATGGAATCCCCCCACAACATGGTTTGGGACTCAAACCCAATTTTTCAATAATATTGCTGTAAAAACTCCGCAAATTGCAGGCACAGAGCATGAATTATATGTTAGAGTCATAGGGTTGTATGCCCTAAGTTTTGAATGTACTGTCGGCTTACCCATGATCCAAAAACCATGGGATTGTATAAACAAAGTGAGGCTCTAAGTTGTAAAGCAGTTAGAGAATGAATCAATGGAATCGGATAGACAAAAGAAGATAGCGAGCATAGAGCAAGAGTCTAAGTATCTTGGGTCGTAGTAGTAGGAAGAGGCTTTGTAGCTGAGTGCGCAGACGCCTAGTGGGGTCTGTAGCTGAGTGCGCGGATCCCTGTAGCTGATTGCGCAGGGAAGAGTTGAGTCTATAACCTAGGAAGAAGAATAATAAAGAAAAGTTTTTTTGAATTCCGTGTATCTATTCTTGTGTTATTACCTGTTTGATATGATTTGTAATTATTCTATTTATTTACTGCATGCTTTTGCATGAATGGTGAATATTGTTAAGTATAAATACATATAAGCTAAGTTAATCAATGATTATCTGTTTACTAATAAGGATTTGGGTAATAACATTGTTCATCCCTCGAGTAGGGCTACATGAAGGCAACATCACATGCTACAAGATATTGATAGGTGCGCATAGTGATGTGTGTGCAGGGTCAAACCGCAGACCACTTGAAACTCATCAGACATCCCTAGGGTGCGAAAACCTAGTTCTTGCATCCTCCCATTCTACTTCGGTTAGAGCTCAATCTGTGCTCTGTGGACTGTTGTTGAAAGGGCCAATAGTACTAGGATTTGTTTGGCTAAATCATCTCTGAACCTAGGTCAGGCCCCAACAAGCCAACAAATGGTTCCATTACCAGGACCGAGATCTACGTAAGGGATGTCTGATGTCATGTCACTAGAATCCAACGAAGAAAGAAATTGAAGGGTGGTTAGACAAAAAAATCACGAGTTCGTGGTACAGGAAAACATGAATCTTGAGTATCAAAAGAACAGTGGTTAGAGTGCTACTTATATATGGAAATCCACGAAATTTTCTTTGCATCCTTTCCCTCTGATTTGTATGAGTGGATCGCGAAGCTAGCAGATAGTCAGGGAAGGTGTAGTCTCAACAAACCAATTATGTAGACTCTAGAATTAGTGCGGAGATTGGAAGAATCAGAAGATAAGATCGCACGTGCTGTGGACCATTGGCTCGATCGAATTATAGGGGGTTTATCACTGAGTTCATGGTAGACATGACAGTCAGCTATAGCAAGGCGAAACAATGCTTCCTCAAAGGACTGCTAGGTGAGTACATTAAATCTTTGAACACTTGGATTAAGATGTTATTGTGTGAAAAGTGGGTTATGCAAATAAATTGATGTTTGGGGCTATGCGAAGTGGGAGGATATATAAAAATGGAGGTAGCGTAGAGATAGAAAATAGCCCCTTGATTTAGCCTCAGTGGGAAAGCAAGGAAGAGCTCGTGAAAGTTTCTCCGAGAAGCATGGTCAGTCTGATAATGTAGTGATTTTCACACCTACCACCTCCACGTACATCACCACTAGTCTCACCATCTTCACCTCCATCTCCACCCACACCACCTTCGTCACCACCATAGTTCAATATGGCAAGTGCAATAAAATTTCCAGTATTCAGGGGAGTAGGGAACAAAGATCCAGACCAATTTTGGTTCATGGAAGGGTCGTATGGGAAGCAAAAGGAGTCATGGATGACAATATAAATAAGGCAACATTGGTGAGCACATTGCAGGATTGTGCACTGAAATGGTACATTAAGCATTCTAATGACCATCTGAATGCAGATATCATAGATATTCAAGCCGCACTAAACAGGGAATTTAGCAGGCCAAAGTCGGAGACATAATCGATTATCAGGTTTAAGGAGATTGCGATGCTTCTAGGCGAGACCTCATGGGATCTGGATCAGAGACTAAAGAGTATGATTTGTGAAGCCAACATGGCCTTGACAGATGGGCAACACCGCACATGGTTTATAGCATCACTAACACTGCATCTAAGGACGACATTGTCACAGCAGAAGTTATCCACCTAGGCCGAGGCTTTGGAGATTGCAATGAGACTGCACGAGACCCCAATATAACATCCTGGCTTGGGAGTCCAAAAAATCCACATGCAATTGCAAAATTTGTGCTTGGAAATGCAGAGTTTGAAACAAGATAGGACAACTTGGCTAGAGGTGCACGAGGAGGTATGGTGCATAAAATGCAAAGGCGAGGGGCATGACAAGGACCATTGTGTAGTCTTCGTGAATTACTTGGTGGTAGGAGTCTGATGCCATTAATACCAGAGGCACAAGCAGGACCAAGTGCAACGCCTACCTTATGGTGTGTGCTCTATCAGATAGGAGGAAAACATGCTACGGATAATTGTCATCTATTGCAGAAGTATATGCAGACATCCCAACAATTTTTTTTTAATTTCTGCAGGTCGGTAGGCCATGATGAGCGCACCTACAGAAGTTATGAGCTGATGATGGATCAAACTCCTGCCTACAAAGTGCAGACCAAAACGCGAGCCCTCGATCCAAATGCAGGGATGGTGCGCGCTAGATTTCAGGGGCGCGGAAGAGGTTGAGGTGGAATGGGACCAGGAAGGGCTTGTAGACAACCGATTTGTTACAATTGTGGAGGGATAGGGCACTATGCCCACAATTGTATGAATCTGATGAGAACATCATGTTTATACTATACTCAATTTTATCATGAGGCAGAAAACTACCCTACACTAATAGCGAGGCTGTGCAATAAAGGGGTAATCCAGTCTCCCCCAACTCAAAATTTGCAAATGATGAGCTCTAAGCCATGTGAAGAGGACCCAAATGTAAACATAGTGCTCAGAAGTGGTATCATGACAGGAGATGAAAAAGGTAAGAAACCTGAAGAAAGTGCATGGGTTTGCAAAGCTCCTATAAAGGAACCTGAATTTGATTTAGAGCGCGTGAAGGAGGCATTCATGGAAGCTAAGAAGAGCTTCACGGAGGCCTCCACTTCAGGTAGTAAGGATCAACCAGAACCAGGGATGGATCCTTCAATGCTCACTACTTTTCTAGAGACATGCATGAAACTGTTGCGCAACAACAAGGCTATAAAAGGACTGCAGGAACTTATCACTAGGTGTGTGGGGTTAGGAGAACCGTGCGTAGTCCGGAATCTTGGAATGCACACATTGCGAACAAGAAGGAAAATGAGATTGACGGTGCAAATTAGGGAGTATGAAATGGATCAAGTAATTCTAGATCTAGGATTGGATGTGAATGTGTTGCCAAAACAGACATGGGAGTGCATGGGTAGGGCCACGTTGCAATGGTCCCCTATTCAATTACGAATGGTGAGCCAGTGGAAGATCCTACCAATGGGAAGATTGCATGGGATAACAATAGACATCAAAGGTGCGAGCGTGCTTGCAGATTTCAAGGTGATAGAGATTGTTGATGACATCAATCCCTATCCCTCACTATTGGGAATGGACTAGGCCACTGATATGAACGGAGTAATAAATCTCAAGAACTGGAAAATGATTTGTGAGAAAACGTCACTACGCGTAGTAGTGCATTTAGACCCTGTGGAAGGAGTGTGCTATAAAGAACCAGTGCGCAACAATGAGAGCGACGATGAGCTAGAATGTATACAAGATATTTGCTCAGGAACAGGATTGGGTGAATCCTATAGTGGATGGCTAGATTTTGTGGGAGCGCGAAAGCTCCTGCACATCAGATTCGGATGAGGAAACAAAACGATGGTAGAACTAGTTACACAAGGTAACCACGCTCAATTGCAACATGATGGTAAGATCACTACATTACATGACAACAGAGGTAAGGGATCTTCCTGTGTATGATGGGTTGACAACGATGGATGAATTCCTAAAAAAATTTGAAAGCGCAGTGCCAGAAAAACAATGGTTCGATTCTCTAAAATGGGCACTATGCGCGACACTCGCAAGGTGGTGGGGTACGCATCAAAGAAGTATTGAGAGCTGGCGCGAATATAGAAAGGGGATGCTTATACGATTTGGAAAACCTCAAATATGGATGAGAGTCAATTATGAGGGGCGAAACAACTTGCGTGCCCACCTTTCTAGATGGGTACAAGCGTATGGTACATAACCCACATAAATGCACACTTCTATCACGATAAGGAAAATGAACAATAAGAAGAAGCATGAAAGACAAGTGCGCAAACGACGAAAGATGATAAAACCTAGCATGCCAAAAATCATACACGGGGAAGCCTTTGACAAGGTGTGTGAAGTGTTGAACAGGGTCCACCATGTGAGGCGCACTGACTGGGACCTGCGCATACCAGCGGTTGTATGGGCTTGTAGGACCATGTGCAAAACGCTAACCATGAAATCGCTTCCAAAGTTGAAGTATGAAGTAGGGGCTATAGTCGTTGTGGAGCATGCGAAGACGAGTCCATGCATAACATCACCCGTAGATACGATGGTGTATGTGCTCCAAAAATACAAACACTATTTACTCGGAGGACATTTCAAGATGTATACCGACCATTCTGCGCTGAAATACCTGGTCAATAAGCTAGTCTTGGGGGGGCACATATGCAGGTGGCTCTTATTGTTCCAGGAATATGATTTTGAGGTCATAATAAAGCTAAGATGCCTGAACACAGGACTGGATCACTTGTCGGGAATTGAGACAGGTGAGGAACCCACTACTTTGGAGGAGGGACTACCTGCTGCACAACTCTTTGCACTGCGCGTCGTAGATGAGCACTTCAAAGATATAATTCATTTTCTGACAATAAGGATTACGCCGAAGGAATACTCCATCCAACAAAAGAAGGAATTGGTGGTGCGCCCGACAGATTTTTCTATCATCGCGAGGCACCTATACAAAATGGGAAATAATGAGATATTGTGAAGATGCATACCTGAATTCAAACGAAGTTAGATCCTCGCGGAAGCACATGGGGGCGCCGAAGGAGGACACTATGCAGGATGCACAACCACACAAAAGATTCTTCGCACAGGTTTATGGTGGCGAGCCCTGCACCAGGATTCAAAAGTGCACTGTAAGGCCTACGATATATGTCAAAGGACTAGAAAACCATCGCAGAGGGACAAGATGTCGTTAAATCCACAAATGACACTACAACCATTTGAAAAATGGGCAATCAAATTTTTAGGATCGATCAAGCCTTAGGAAAAGATAGGTGCATGCTACATCATCACCGCGATGGAGTACCTGACACAATGGGCAGAAGTGAAGCTAGTCAAAGATTGCACAACTGCTACGGCTGCAAAGTTTTTGTTTGAAAACATGTTGACCCGATTTGGCTGTCCAAAAATCCTAATGAATGATCATGGAACTATACATTTCTTGAATGAAACCATCAGCGCACTCATAGAAGAGTTATAGGTGTATTATAAAAAAAGTACATCGTACCACCCACAAGCTAATGGGACAATAGAGGCATTCAACAAAATATTGGAGACTGCACAACCAAATTGTGCAATGCACAACGAAACGATTGGGACCTAAACATACTTGTCGTGATATGGGCTTACAGGATAATGTGCAAGAAACTAATGGGACAGACACCTTTCCAGTTAGTTTATGGTGTGGAAGTTGTCATGACAATGGAATATATTGTACCTAGTTTGCGAATAGAAATGCTTATAAGCATGACGGACCACGAAGCTCTGGAGGAAAGACTCACGTAATTAGAAGAACTCGAGGAAGAACGGTTATTAGCTAGATTTCATTAGTAGGTACAAAGGCAGCGTGAAAAGGCTTGACACAACTGCCATATCAAGTTCTGAACCTTCAAGGTAAACTACTTAGTGCTACTGTATGATAGTAAGTTTGAAAAATTCCGTGAAAATTCATAACGCACTCGCTGGAACCATACATGGTCAAGGACATAACAAACTAAGGCGCAGTCCAGTTAGTCAAACTA
The DNA here is from genome assembly GCA_000404065.3 of Pinus taeda. Lineage (NCBI taxonomy): Eukaryota > Viridiplantae > Streptophyta > Pinopsida > Pinales > Pinaceae > Pinus > Pinus taeda. Next base: position 97,494 of record APFE030620017.1, read on the forward strand.
AATGGAGAACCCTTCCCAGGAAAAGTAAATGGCAGCCACTTGAAGCCCTACATGGGTGGGCTAGCTATCTGACTAACTGGACGAAGTACAATCTTTGTGACCCGAGGAGTTGGAAAAGGGCACGCGACCATAAACATACACAGTGGATACCAGTACATATGTAAGGACACAATTCAGACATGGAGGAACAAATGTAGCAGCTCAATGTGTTGCAGACATCAGCACCGTACGGGAACAGTTGGAAAGACTCTGCGCCAAGTTCGCTGCACCGACAGAGTGACTCGAGGGTGAGTCATGATGTTTGTGTTAGGGGCCTGTTGGGCATGGAATTCCCCCACAACATGGTTTGGGGATCAAAGCCCAAGTTTTGAGTAATATTGTTGTAAAAACTCCGCGAATTGTGGGCGTGGAGTGTGAATTGTATGTTAGAGTCATTGTGATGTCCACCCTAAGTTTTGAATGTAGTGTCGACCTACTCATGGTCCACAAACCATGGGATTGTATAAATATAGCAAGGCTTTAAGTTGTAAAGTAGTTAGAGAATGAATCAATGGAATCAGATAGATAGAAGAAGATATCGAGCATAGAGCAAGAGTCTAAGTATCTTGTGCCGTAGTAGTAGGAAGAGGCTCTGCAACTGAGTGCTCAAAGGCCTAGTAGAATCCACAGCTGAGTGCACGCAACCCTGCAGTTGAGTGCGTAGGGCAGAGTCGAGTCTATAACCAAGGAAGAAGAATAATAAAGAGAAGTTTTATCTGAATTTCATGTATACGTTCTTGTGTTATTACCTGTTTGATATCATTTGCAATTATATTGTTTATTTACTACGCCTTTTGTATAAATAGTGAATATTGTTAAGTATAAATACATATAAGCGAAGTCAATCAACGATTATCGGGTTACTAGTAAGGATTTGGGTAATAACACTATTTGGACCCCGAGTAGGGTTATGCAAAGGAAACATCATAGGCTACGAGGTACTGATAGGTGCACGTAGCGATGTGTGTGCAGGGTCAAACTGCGGACCACTTGAAACCCATCAGACATCCCCAAGGTGCGGAAACCTGGTTCTAGCACCCTCCCATAATACTTCAGGTGAGACCTGAGTCCTCACTCTATGGACTAATGCTGAAAGGGCTAGTAGTACAGGGATTTGTTTGGCTAAATCAGCTCTGAACCTAGGTCAAGCCCCAACAAGCCAACAATTTGTGCACTAGCTTGCAGGGATTCAAGGTAATGAGAATATGTAGGATATAGGGTCTTAAGAAAGGTTGTGAGAGGAATGTACATATTAACTCTGATGGAAGCTACAACATTCATCATGGCTGTAATATTTGAGGCTATGGCTAGGGGGTCATATTCTTTCAACTCAAGGTTGAAGAGTTTGACCATCAATTCAATAACTTCTTATTTTGAGTGTGAGTCATATACACATATTTCATTTTTTTAATGCACCATAACTCATAATTGAAACTATATGATGACTTACGTCTTCACTCATAGAAGCGACAATTAGGGCATGAGTTTTAATATCCTTGTTCTCCCAAATGGACAACTCTTTGTTTGATGTGGACTTGGTAGGTTCATTTTCATCCTCTCCTTCAAAGATGCCTTTAAATAAGTCATTAAAGATGAGGGCATGTGTGACATTTCTTGATCATTATTTATATTTTTCCTTTCTAATGGGTATTTCACCAATAATGGAAATGAGAGAATGCATATTTTTTAACCTCAGACCTATTCTCTGAGTTAAGACATTAAACACTTTCTCTAAATAAAATAATGATTTCTTCTACGAGAAATTTCACAAACAAATATACAATGGGGTTAACAAAAATGGGGAATGGGAATATGGTATGACCCATAAATAAACCCTGTATCATTGAAACATAAAGTAGCACCAAAGTAGAAGAGACACCAATACCATTACCAACAAGCAATTAACCAATAATCATTTCCTTCACAATTTGTGTTGTGGCACTTAAAAACAACCTACTACAAGAGGCATGACATTGAGTAGAAATGTCCTCCTCTTGCATATTTATTATCCAATGCACCTCTAGTAAATGGTCCAATAAAGGAACCTATAACTAATGTGCTAACAAACACAATCTGTGGCTATTATGGACCTCTTGCTATGCTAACAAATGTAGTGTTTGTTATTTACATGCGTAAGGAAGTGGTGAAACAAGTAATAGATTTGAAAAATGATATTTTCAATTAATAAAAATTGTGTCATCAAATTCTCATAAGCCACAAATGATTTAGCTAGAGAATCCACCTTCAAAGAAAAATTGGAAGCTCCCACACTGGCCTTGGAATTGAAATGGTTTTCCTCGTCAAACATATTTTATTCTTTATTTTAATTCAAGGACAACCAACCACACAAAATGAAATAACTAAATTCAAGCACAAACTATAATTTTTTCATATATTTTTTCTAGATAAAAAATTCTTCTTAAAGATATTGAATCCTATTATAAGTTAGTAGCATGACAAGTCAAGTGCAGTTGTGGTGATGCACAATAGTAGTGAAGACCTTCTTACAAAATATTACATGGAAAGAAATGCAACAACATAGCCATTATAATTTCAACAATAAGATATCATAGTGATATGTAGAAGGGAAAAGTGAGACTCGCTAAACGACATTGAGCAAACTAGTGTTTTATTTGTCATTATGATACCAAAAACAATAAGGTGTTCAGGAAGGATTGAGCATTGGACTATGTGATAGACAAAGCACCAAAAACAAATGAATTTTAACATAGGTACAAGGCAATGGAAATTCAACTAGAGCATTACAAAATAATGGCAAAGGTGACATATGGTAGGACTAAGTGTATGACAATGATGGTAGAGGAGTTACACTAACTAGGGTAGATATTCCAAAACCTTGTTCTAATACCATGTCAATCTAGGTGAAGTAACTCCCAAACCTCAATTCCATTGCATTAATGAAAATAGATAAAAAGTTTGGGGATATGATATAATGAGATCCTTCTATGACTATGGGCCTGTCACTAGGGAAACCATGAATAAGCAGTCTATCCAATGTCACAAAAACATGAATATATGAGAGTCTATAAAGGTATAATAATTCACTATAAGACTAAATGGTTTCATCTCCTAGGATTGAAATATTGCTACATCTAATATGTAAAACAAAAATTACAAGAGAGAGAATTTATGTAAATTGGGAGTCCACCTGAATGGCTTTAGGTACTTTTGTATCCTCCTCAAAATTTCAATAAGTTATCTGACCATCCAACATTGATACCTTCTCATTAAATTTCCTCATATAAATATGGACTTCATGAATACTAAGTAGGATCTCTTGTTGTGTTTCTTATCATTTAACTAACAATTTTACCGTTATTTATTTTACTTACCAATATTGATCTATGGTATGAATATATCTAATTTATCTATTTATGGTAGTCCCTTTTTCAAGAATCCAACTACCAATATCTTCTTCCACTTCAACATCTAAGATAAAATTATTCTCCAACCTTTCTTCTCTCTTTTCATTTTAAATTCCCCTTTGAATATCAATTGGAGTGTTCTACGTATTGGATGTCACAGATCATTATGCCATCTATTAAGTTTTTGGATAAGGAGTTCGTTATGTTCCCTTGGGACATAGACAATCCATTGATCTAGTAATTCTAGAAATTGTGGCACAGGGGATTAGAAACAAAGATAAATTGTGACAAGAGATTCAAATGAGAATTCAAGGTCTTAACTTACAATCACATGTAAAAAAAAATACTTCAAGAACTGTGGGGTTAGAGCTACTAAAAGATATAGATGAAACATAGTTGGATATGATACTAGAGGGAGGAACAGAACAAGACCCAAAGAATTCCCTAATAGTGAAACGAAGGGAAGAATAAAGACAAAGCTATATTAGAATCCAAGAAGGGCACTAAAATGTTCCCATTAAAATAAAAGACAAAAACTAAGACCCATGGAGAAACTAGAGTCAAATAGGAAACCAGAGGTAGGAATGAGACTGAAAGACTCACCCAAGTATGAAACTGAAGGGAGATGAAAGGAAAATATCTATTAGAAAACAAGAAAGAGACCCACAAATTCCCATTGATAGACAATATTGAAAATAAGACACATGGAGGAACCAAAACCATAGGAGAGAAATAGACACAATTGCAATACCTTTGTGACAAATCACAAGAACATAGACCCAGAAAGACTCTAGCTCTACCACCATGATCCAAGTGGCTCCATACACACTCAGAATTCAGAAGTGCCTCAAAAAAATCTCAAAAATCAAAGTCCTTAGATTGAAGTGTAACCAAAACCAGATCGTAGTTCTCGTCGTCCTAATTTCAACAGTGTGAACAACACTCAAATCTAAGATCGTATGCTCAAGTTATAGTTGATCAAATTTCTGGTCAAACTTGGCCAATTGGTAGGCATAAGGAGGCAACAAATTGGCAAAGACCTGCTGCATGGAATCTAGCCATCAGAATGGGAAAATTTGTCTACCGTAAATTTTCCCAATAACCCATTTTTGGAAAAGTAAAAAATGACCAGTATTTTTTTAAAAAGGAAAAATTATTAAAAAGGGTGGCGGGCCAAGCCCACTAGACCTGCCCACCCAATCGAACAACATTGTATTTATATAATATAGAAAAAATCCAAAACAGGGTGGTGGGTTCATGTGAAAAAATTTAAACACGCCAAAAAAACATTTTTATTTCAGGGACCACAAGGATTTGAACCCGTGACCTGTGGGGGGGCCTAACACCCTATCCTAGGTGGGCTAACCAATGTGCCAAGTCAGACTTGCTTTGTGGAAGTATATGATGTAGCTATCTCATGCTTTTATGACGTTTTTCTTGTTGAGATCATTGTTATCATTATGTTGAGGGATACTTCTATGCCACATCATGTGAGATTTTATTAGCTTGTCACATTGGAGGTAGACCTATTTGAGTGAGAGTTCCTTAGAACGTCTCAAGGAGAGACATGCCACTCTGGTTAAGGTTATTTATCCTTGTAATGACAAAGAACATACCATGTACATCATCACCATTTACATATTTAATGAAGCGTAAGGTGAATCATTATTTTAATTTACTTCAAACTTTTCATTTCTTATTTTACATTATGTACGCTATTGTCATTTATGTAACTCACGTATTTACACGACTTATGTGAAGTAAAACTGTGTATATTTAGTTAACTAACTTTTCATATGTTCCATCAACTATTCATCTTTAACTAGTGTACCATTATAATGTCGTTATTGATTTATTGAGCATAAATTATGAGCAGTAAAGAACAGTATATCATCAACACATAAGGAACATATTAGCACACATGTACACCAATATTTTTACGTGGAAATCCAATGTGGGAGAAAACCATCATTGTTGCCATCTTTGTCTTATTCTTTTATTATAAAGGAAAATATATTAAAATATTGTATTGGTTGAGACTCATACCAATATGCAAGCACCCATCTATAGAAGGTTACAACCTTCTCTCATTCTCCATCACCCACTAGAAGGGAGCTCCAACTCCTTGATCTCATTTATTGGCCCCTACTGGAAGGGAGCACGTACCTCCTGCACAAATTCACCAGCTACTACTGGAAGGAAGCTTTGACTCCCTCATCGAAGGCTCCAACCATTGGCACCTCTTGTGGACCATATTTCATACTTGATCCAACTAACTCAAAATATCAAACTTGTAGGCCACCTTTCATCATATTTTTGCACTGGACCCACTTCCATCATTACATAAAAATTCTGAAACCAATCATTGAACCAACTGAATTATCAAATTAATCATTGAATCTTAGTCAACCATTGCAACTATATCAAACCAATTCATATCAAATCATATCAATTCACAACCACTCATAAGTATACCAGACCATATATTTTTCATCATAAAAATCAATAGTTATTATTGCAAATCTTGATCAAACACATGTCAGAATGTGCACACTACTTCTATGAAGAACACCCACGTATATACGGCATTCCTCTGAAGAGGACTTGCGTACAAATCTCAATATACTAACAACTGAATCTAAATCAATGTCATACTGAAACATCCACTCAACCAAATACTAAATCAATCATAGATCATTGAGCCAATTATATATCATAACACAGTAGCATATTTACTATCAACATTCCATTCCATAACCAACTCAACCCAACCAGTACTATAAAACACATATTATCATGATAGACATCATCGACAGACAACAACAAACATAACATAACTGATCAAATTTCATCAACAAGTCATACTACAAAACCCTAGAAAACATATGTGACTTCCATAAAACATATTAGTGTATGTACGCAATAACCATACATAACACCCACATACAAATTTTGAACACACTGAAAATTCTTTGCAGAATATATATGCGACTACCCATAAGAAAATTTGCTTATGTATGCGACCTTACAGAGGAAAACCAACACATATATCTAAAAGAACTAAATCATACTTTCGATACAACCACAACATATACTTAACAAACTTTATTGTCACACATTCATATCAGAGTATCATTATCACCCTAGATCTATCATTGTTAGCTATGATCACAAACAAATAAAGTAAGCATATCCATTGGTCTTCACTATTCTTTTAGATCTATAAAATTTGAGCCTCTTCCATGCTCCTTGGTGCACACCTCTTTCAGATTAGATTACACATTAATAATCCATAACTTGCACACAAAACACTTTGATCTCCATCTCCTTATATAGCTTTTTCATTAGCCAATACATTAGGCCAATCCCTTAGTAATGTCATTGGTATTCTTTGGCGGGATCAAACAATCATTGACATACCCATTACTTTGGGCCAATACAATCGTAAGGACCCCTAGTATGAAAAGTACCATGGTGTGGATTATGTACGCGATGTTGCTTCTTAATACATGTGTATGTACATGATCTTTCTTCACAAGACCCACATATACTTTCTCAAACTTTGTATTTTCCATCCATATTTCACTAAACTATCCTTTCTCTGTTCATACCAGTTGTGGCATCCGTATCGCTCTATATAAACATCTAGTTATCACAATTTTGACATCTTTATCAAATAGGTTTCCATCAAGGACAACAAATTAGCCATAATTCCAACAATCTCCCCCTTTGGACTTGATGGCAATCATTTTGGTGTTTTGTCACCACCTGTAATCAAGCATTTTTTTTCCAAACACCAATCTTCTCTCCCCCTTTGACATTAATGGAAATTGGGTCACCAATGTTGAATGGAGACTTCTTTTCCCCTTTGTAGAGAAAATCACTTATAGGGTTGATCTAATGAAAATAAAAGTTGCATACTAACCATGCTCCCCCTGAGCATATGCTAAAACCTCTGAAGATATACAATAAAAGCACAATAATTTATGAATCAATGAAATATGACCTTTCCTATCACCAAAGGTTCATGATTACATCAATCACCCAACATGGTGGGGTTACATATTTGATAAATTTCCCAAATTAATTGGATACATACAAGGCATGACTTGATCCCAACATTACATCAACGTCTTAAAAGTACAAAGCATGACTCAATATCCCATACATGACTGAATATTACAATTATTACATCATGGGTCTTTATATGATATTTACATCAAGAGACATATATGACATTTTTAACCAAAACCAAGAACCTCACTGTGAGGTAGCAAGACCATGATAGTCATAAAAAATCATCATACACCATATAGGAACCTACAACATGAACATCGAATGCAACAACATAGATAGCATCATGAACATCCTCATCTCAATATGTAAGATACAACAATGTAGCTCCAATATCATTAACTTGTGACCAAGAATTCATTGTCTCCAAGCATCACCAATCAGCTGAATCAACAACATATCAAAAAACATCCTCTTGACTTCATGTAACATGATTTTTCCACATATAGGAAGAGTTATAATCCATAGGCAACAATATCTATTTTTTTTGCTTCAAGCATCCATCAAAGACGAGAACTTTCAACATCAATAATGATCATAGCATATACTTCATCAAGTGTATCAAGTAGAATTATCACATCATAAACATCTTCACCAAAATGCAACTCAAGTATTCATCCATAACGTAGTGATAACAATTTGCATATATATTCTCATCAATGAGAGATGCCAACAAAAATGAATAAATCAAAGACTCACCATCATCAACTAATCGCAACATAAGATTGTTCAATCAATCTCTGTTAGTGACTCATCTCCTTGATATCACATTATCAAATTCAACATGGTCTTTGTATGAAGAGCCAAAATCCATGAATATAAAAGGCAACATAACACCATAAGCAACACCTTTCCAAGCATCAAAAACATATGTGAGAACCAAGAATATCACATAGGATTGTGAAACATCATCATAAAAATTTTCACATGTAACTCATAACCCGCAATATATAGGCATTATCCATAACTTCACCATATGAAACCTATGCATCATTGAAGACATAATGATAGCAACATATCAATGTCAATAAGAAGTGAGTGAATCATAAACTCATCTTCATCAACCAATGTCAATAAGTACCATAGAATGCACATAATCTTCATTAAGTGTATCATAAAGGATCAACTTCACTAAGTGCAACTTAAGCAATACGTAGCCATCATCCAAGACTTCATCATTATTAATGACAAAATAATAACAACATATGTGTCTTTAGCAGCAACAACTATACATCACCAATGATATATTCTTATCATGAACATCATCATGCAACACGGAATGCTCAGGAAATCATAATGCTAACAATGCCCTATTAGAAGCATAATAGATTCTCCCCCTGAACCTATGCCAATTATTATCAAATCTTATTATATCCATCTCATCAATCATCACATCCATCGAAAGAATGAAAGAAGCAATAACAATTTTTAGTAACTCATAAACCAACATCATTTTTAAGTAATATCTAAGCATCATCAATAGAATATACATAATCAACATCAGAACCAGAAACCAATAATAATTGATTGAAACATATCAGAAACTCCCTTTGAGTTTGTCTCACTATTTTTTCATCTCAGAGAAACATAAGAGACTTTCTAGATCAACACTCACATATATATGCGACTGTCCTTCATAGTATCTACATACAAAGAGTAAAATGTTGAACTTTTCATGATAGAAGCTCCCCCTGAACATATCATACATGTTCCTATTCACTGTTATCTCATCAATGCAATGTTGGCAGTATAATCATCACCAAATGAATATCAAATCAAGCTAGAGAACTATCACATAGATACTCATGCATAACCCCCCCTAAGATCACATACTATTGATCTCGCATATTTGATAATCATCACCTACTCTCGCATCACTTCTACATGCATTGTTAGAAGTATGCTTTAAACAAAATAGACTGTAGTGGGAACTATCTTCTTTTATTCTGAATCTTAAGAAGAAGAGGAACTATAACTCTTATTTCTGCCTGAATTCTTCTATGCTAGCACATATAATTTGTTTGGATTTTTGTATCCTCTTGCTATAAACTTTCCAGTTTCTTCATCTATATTTTTTCATTCAGTTGATGTAAATAAAATTATGCATCCTTTTTCAACCAATTGACCTACAATTAGAATATTTTGGTTTAGCCCTTGAACTAATAATTACATCAACTACTTTTGCATACTTCTCAAGTTCGATTTTACCTTTTCCCATAACTTCTGTTGGAGCACTATTTCCAAGAATCATTTTACCATCTTTTTTTCTTCTTGAGAAACTCAAACTTATCCTTATATCCAGTCATGTGATGAGATAATCTATTATCTATGCACCGTTCTTCTTCATCTTCAAATGAGCACAGAGCAAGATCACACCTTGTTTGTTCTTCTTCTTTCTGATTATTGTGAGAAGTATTGGTGGATCCATTCTTCTCAAGTCTTTTGGAAACAATATTCTTATCTAATTATTTGTCATGTTGTCTATGGAGGTCCATTGAATTGTTCCTCCATTCTTTTCTACATGCCCAAACTTGTTACAAGTATGACATCTTATATGACCAGAAAAGGGAGTAGAGATATTATAATATTTTTGTTTCATATTCCTTCTATTTCAATCAATAGCTTTGTTACAAAATATGTTGCAGGAAAAGAAATATCCCTTAAAGAAACTTAAGGACCCAGGAACTGATGAATTTCCTGTGAAGTGGCTATTTACTTGAGATCGAAATAGTTTTCTTCTGCAATTAGTTGCAACATGTCCATACTTATGACATATAAATAATTCAACATTATTGACCAGAGGAGAGAATCTATTCATGTTTCTATTATTGGGAGAAATGATTCATTTTAAAAATTCATCTTCCCTAGATGTTGATCTAGTTGACATTTTATCTCTTTAACAATAATTTCATATTTGATATTGTTATCCTTCAAGATCCTTGCACAAGCCTATGAACTAGATTCTCCTTTTATAGTTTCATGAGAACTAAGACCAAATTTAATGGAGGGAGACCTTTGGCTACTAAGTATGTTATCCAAAATTTTAATACCATTTTGAATTATGTTTTCCATTTTCTTCTAATTTACCTTTTAAAATGTTTACCTCAACTTCCATTTGGTGGTACTGTTCTTCCTTTTCCAGATACTGCTTCCTCATTCCTTCTTCAACCTTTCTTCTTTCTTCCAATTTCTCTTTTAATTTGATAATTTCTTCCTTCATCCCTTTCTCTTGTTCTTCAAATGTTTAAAGTAGCTCTTCATTTCATTCTTTTTACTTTTCAAGATCTTCTCTTAGAGAGATGATCTCAACTTCAAGACCTTCACAATATTGCTTAGATTCTACCACAAAATTTATCGATTTGATATGATCCCTGTTATCATATGCCTACAACTTATCCTTAATATTAATAGTCATTTTCAAAGAAAAATAAAGTTTTCTTCTAAGATTAAGAACTTATTCTAACCTATCTTCTTCTGAATCAGTAACTCCAGCTAACATAACAAACTCAACTTTTGATACATCATTATTTTATTTAGAAACATGATTACCTGTTGGTTCTGATGAACAATCTTCCTTTGTTTTTCCTCCATGAATGTCCTACAAATTATCTCATACTTCTTTTATAGTTTCATAGTGCATAACCTTTCCTAATGTTGAATCAGGCATGTTACCAAATATTTCATTCAAATATGCATTATTCTTTTGTAATTCTTCACTTGAAGGAGGAGTTTTAGTGCAACCATTACATACTAAAGTCCAAACATCAGATCCCAGTTTCATTAAATTAGACATCATCATTTATTTCCATTCTTGGTAGTTATCATCATTTAGCATAAATGCACCTTTATTGTCTATTGTTTTTGTCTTGCTTTGTTCTTCTGCTACAGATTTTCCTTGATCCATAAATGTAGATATTTCTTCAAATGCATCATATGCATCACTGTCATTGTCTTCCTAAATTGAATTCTTCCTTTGAGTTGCCTTCTTTGTTTGCTTCTATACCATCATCCTTGATCCACTCCAAGAAGTTAAGCTTCAACTGAAGTTACCTACTCTGATACCAAATGTTGGGAAAAATACTGGGGGGCGAGCAAATCAGAGTTTTAATTTGCTTCAAAATTTTCATTTCTTATTCTGCAATATATACGCTACTATAATTTATGCAACCCACATCTGTACATGACTTCTGTGAAGTAAAACCACATATATTCATCTAACTAAATTTTCATATGTTCCATAAACTAATCATCTATAACCAATGAATCATTATGTCATTATTCATATATTAAGCAGAAACCTGACTCAAAACATCAAACTTGTAGGCCACCTTTCACCATATTTTTAGATTGGACCCACTTTTATCATTACATAACAATTCTATAACGAATCATTGAACCAACTAAATTATCAAATCAATCAATGAATCTTAGTCAACCAATGCAACTAGATCAAATCAATTCATATCAGATCATATCAATGCACAACCACTCATAAGTATACTAGACCATATATTGTCCATCACAGAAACTAATAGTTATCAATGTAAACCCTGATCGAACACATGTCAGAATGTATACGCTACTTCTATGAAGCACACCTATGTATGTAGGTCATTGCTATGAAGAGGACCCATGTAGAGATCTTAAAATACTGACATTTGAATATGAATCACTATTATACTGAAACAACCACTGAACCAAATATTGAATCAATCACAGATCACTAAGCCAATTATAGATCACAACACAGTAACATCTTTACTAATCAACATTCCATTCCATAACCAACGCAACCCAACCAGTACTTTCAAACACATATTATCATGATAGAGACATTATCGACGGATGAAAACAAACATAATAGAACTGATCAAATGCCATTAACAAGTCATACTGGAAAACCCTAGAAGACATATGTGACTTCCATAAAACATATCAGTGTATGTACGCAACAACCATGCATAACACCCACTTATAGATTCTAAACACACTAAAAAGACTTCACAGAATATATACATGACTACTTAGAAGCAAACTTGCATATGTACACAGCCTTACAGAGGAAAACCAACGCACATATATGAACGCACTGAATCATACTTTCGCTACAAAATCAACACACACTTCGCAAACTTTATTATTACACATCGATATCAGAGTATCATTATCGCCACATGTTTATCATTGTTAGATATGATAAAAAATAGATCAAGCAATCATATCCATTAGTTTTCACTATTCTTTCAGATTTATCATATCTGAGCCTCTTTCGTGCTCCTTGGCGCACACATGTTTCACATCATATTACACATTAATAATCCATAACTTACACACATAACACTTTGATCTGCATCTCCTTATATAGCTTTTTGCTTAGCTAATACCTTAGGTCAATCCCTTATTAGTGTCGTTGGTATCTTTGATAGGATCAATTAACTATTGAAGCACCTATTACTATGGGCCAATACCATGGTAAAGACCCCTCGTATGCAAATTACCATGGTGTATATTGTGTATGTGATGTTTCTTCTTAATACTTCTATATGTACACGACCCTTTTTTACAAGACCCACATATAATTTCTCAAACTTTGTTTTTCCTATTAATCTGTCACTGAACTATCATTTATCTGTTCATACCAGTTGTGTCATCTTATAAACATCTTGTTATCACAATGTTAACATCTTTATCAAATAGGTTTCCATCAAGGACAACATATTAGCCATAATTTCAACA
>APFE030620017.1:111724-156131 GCA_000404065.3 Pinus taeda
TTTATTTTAATTATATTTCAATGCGATTGATTTGATAGCTATCTAAACTTATCAGTGATTTTAAAAAGAAAAGTCAACAGTTCTGATAATAAGTCTTCACTTAATCTCCAAAACCTTGTTTAGAATTTAGCATTTTTTAATTTAGTGTTTTGAATTTTATTTTTTTATCCGTGAGAAAAGAGATTCTTCATAATTATTTGCATATTAAGGAGATGTACATGCTTTAACATTTCAAATATTTGATGCAGTCAATTTTTTTTAGGTTTACCTAAAGTAGACAATAATCTTTTTTTAAGGTTATACCTAAAGTACACAATAAACTAATTTATGAAATCCCGCAAAACAAAGTCTACTTTCTGGTCGATTCGTTGAATACAACACTGATTGTAATTTTCAACAATGAAAGAGTTTGACTTAGAAGCCCTGAATTTTAATATCATCAATATTATACATTTATATCATTATAGATTTATTTTAAATAAGAATTTAATATAAGTTTAGAGAGATTTAATTTCTTTATATGTAAATTTTTTTATGGGTTAGCATTATTTAAATGTTTTGTATAGTTATTGGATTTTTTTTTAATTTTTAATTTTTGTAGTTATAAACAAAATTTCAACTGACAGCATTACACATCATACTAGAATAAATATTCAGATATTACCAGCCATTACCACATAGCTTCAAAGGTAAAGACAAAAATGCTTTAATAAATATATTACCATTTTTAAATATAAATACAAATAATGTAACTTTTAAGTGTTAGTTTAATTGATTTAAATAACATAATTTTAAAAATCACACGTTCATTTGTCTTCCAAAAAATATAAACAACATTCATACCATAATTAAAAACAAAACAATTATCAATGTCTACTGCAATACCAACAATTGCATCATTTCCCTCTGGTCTCCAGAAATGAATGTCAATGTCTTTGTATTCCACTTTCGACAAACAAACAAAACAATCTCTTTGTTAATTAACGTTCTCTAGGTTAGGTTTGAATTCTAGTGAAAGCACTGAGGAAGAGGTTATCTCCAGCCTCTATGGTATCACTGGAAAGGTTGAATTGGGTTTTGGGTGGTGAATTCATTTTAATGTGTATAATATATTATATTTCACATTATGTGAAGATAATTTGATTGTGATCTATGAATTTATACACATGAATTCTACAACAATAGATATAATAATTAATTACAAATTTGGTGACCTAGAGTCATAGAGTCATATTATATTGTGTTATAATCTTCGGAATATTTAAATTTGATTCTCAATTTTCTGTTTCACTTGTTTTGTTTTTGGAAATTATGTATGAAAATGCTAAGAGTTTATAAAGACATTTATGGGTATGTTTTCCACATATTTTCAAGTTTGAGCTTTTATACACTTTGCGTTTGACATAGAAGTTATAAGATTTTTATGAGAGAAATTGAAAGCATGGAGAACATATATCAATAAACTAGAATGGGAAATTAAGAATCTATTTTTGGACTATTGACATCACAACAACTGAGCAATTAAGAATTCAAGTGTAGAATACACAATAATTTGAATTTATGCCTTTTAATTCCCACCTATGTAAGAATTTACCAAAATAAACTGGGATGCTCTATGTGACCTTATTCACATAAATTAAAGAAAACAATCGTACAAATTTTGGCTTTCCTTTATTTCATACAATTACATCAGATTCCACACAACCATCAAGTGTACAAACATGATTTTCCATGAAAAACTCTATAATTATATTAATATCATACAAAATTCAAATTCCAATAGGGTTTGTAGGGTTACATGTGAGCCAAGAATCACCCAAAATGTACTTCAAAACTCTTCCCTTACAATAGCTTCAACATATCCCAACACTTTTTCTAACAAAATTTTGGGTACATAAAAAATCATCCTTCATTACATCAAAATGAATCCTATATATAGGCTCTCTAGACCTAAAACCTCTAGTAGTACTAAGTAATCACTAGGAATCTCTACAAATAATTAGTAACTTCATAACTAACTTCTTCTATAAGTTTCCAACTATAGGGTGCTAAAAGTTTCCAATTGTAAGGTGTGTCTCGTCTTGCCTTGGCTATCCAAACTTAGTTGTAGTGGCCTCTCTCTCTCTTGTGCGTGTGCTTTGGCTAGTATGAGGTTGTTTTACTTTGAATAGAGTGTTGGGGCCACCTTGGCTGAGTTGGCATATGTGGTTGCGATTGTGTTTGTTGTTGTCGAGGTCGCTTAGAGCTTGAGCCTACCTCCATTTACGATGTTGTGGTATTGTTCCTCCAACCTGGGACTATGCAGTCACCATTTTAGTGGCCAGTATATAGAAGTCCATCACCTTTCCATTCTTTTTTCAATGGGATGTGACATATTTGTGCATCCAAAATGACTCCATCCATATTAGTGACTACATCATAATCCACTTGGCCTTGTTCTTTGAAAATGCTCTTTAAAATGAACAAAATGTCAAAATAATCTACATAAAGGTTGACAATGTCTCTTCCCTATGAGAGCACGATATTCTTCTCCAAATCCTTTATGATCATTTTTTATTTCTAATAAGATCTTCATGAGAGAATCCTTTGGATACAAATCTCCATTTCCATAAAAAAAATGGTGGGAATTTCCTTTGGTATAAAATCTCACATTTTCCCTTGAAGCTTTGTATCTCCTTTGTGATTGCTTTGACCTTCTTATCTACCATTGTCATAAGATTTTTCTTCCTTTTCATCTAGTTTTCTTTTGCCATTGGATCTATCAATATCCAATTTTGTGATATCATCCTTAGACTTGTGATTGAGGAACTCTATTATTATTTCAACTTTGGTGGGGAAGTCACAAATATTGTTCATTATTGTATTTATTTCTCTATTAGCCCCTTCAACAATATCTATCTTCTCTTGAAGTAGCTCCATGTGGTCCCAATTCTTGTCCATCGTTTTTATTATTCTATCCCATATAACTCAATTTGGCGCTTTGAATGAGGATTTACTCAAGTGCTTCCTTTTCAACACATCTAGCTTTGCTTTGATCTGATGGTAATCCTCTTCTTTCAGACACAGTTCTATCTTTGTGCTCTCAAATTATTCTCCCTCATTATTTAATTCTTGCTCCTGACTAGAGAGTAGAGCCTACAATTTCTTGGCACCATCTAATATCGTCATTGATTCAACTTGTCCTTCGAGAGTATTAAGAGTTTGATGAGACTGAAATGTCTCATCTAACTTTTCTTTCATTCCCTGAACTTGTATTTCCAATAACACAATTGGTTTATGTACTCTTTATCCTTTGTTCTCATCACAGGGGCTTCACTCGAGGAGCAATATCATACCACGTGGGTTCATATTGAGGGATATATATCGAGAAAAAAAGGACATAATATATTGGGGGATATATAGGGGGTAAAGGGTTTTTATATTGGAAATTATAAAAAATAGAGCTCAAAGTTAATGAAAAAATATAAAGGGGTATAAAAAATGTTAATGAAAAAATGGATACCTACAATATCTAATGAATTATGCGTTTTTAAATTGGGAAGGTGTATTGGGTTTGTATTGGTAGGGGGTTAAATAATGTGATTTTCAGAGGTATTTTCCAATATGTAATCAAATTAAGGGTATTGTTTAATATGTCATGAACGCACGTGATATGTAATAGGTTCATTTAGTCAATCCCCCATGGTTCTCATATCATACAGATTTTCCTTATTCTTCTTTTCTACCTCTACTAGCTCATCAATTTACATAGAATGTGCATCTAGGATCTTCAGTTGCTTCTTCAAGGCCGTTATCTCCCTCTCCTTATCATCCATCATAGCTTTGTATGGTTTGAAGTCATGATGGTGTGTATCCATATGAGTGATATTTTCCTCTAGATTCTTTATCTTGGTATTTCTAGATCTACATAACATTCTCTCATATTTCAATTGGCTACTTGTCTTCACAGGGGCTTTGCTAAGGGAGCAATACCATACTACATGGGTTCATATTGGGGGATATTTATTGAGGAAAAAATGACATAATATATTGGGAGATATATAGGGGGTAGAAGGTTTTAATATTGGCATGTATAAAAAATGGAGGCCAAAGTTAATGAAAAAATATAAAGGGGTATAAAAAATGTTAATGAAAAAATGGATACCTACAATATCTAGTGAAAGTAGGGGTATTTAAATTGGGAAGGTGTATTGTGTTTGTATTAGTAGGGGGTTAAATAATGTGATTTTTAGAGGTATTTTCCAATATGTAGTCAAATTAAGGGTATTTTTTAATATGCCACGAATGCACATGATACGTCAAAGATTCATTGAGTGAAGCCCTCGTGCTTGTCTTATTATACATCTCTTACAGATTCCTTTTAGTGGCATTTGTCCTGTATATTTGCCTATGCATCATATGTGTCACCTGCATGTCCAGTTTCGTGAGATTTGTGGATGGGAAACCATCGACTAGAAGGGACATCTCGTGAACCTCATAATCCTCCATGGTCCTCATTGTCTCTACTTTAGATTACAAAATTGTCAGTTTGAATTTTTTTTCATGATATATTGCACTTTTGACTTGAAATCTAGGGAGTGGTTGCTTCTCAGCTATTTTTATATCCCTATTTCTTTCCTTGTCCAATGGATTGACCATTTCTTGAAAGTGTTCCATGATTGATATTTTTCCAGGCTTGGAGACCTCATCTGACAATGTTGCCTCAGATGTTGACATAGCAGAAGTCACATGATCAATAGTGAAAGATAGCTTTGTTGGGCTTTCCAGTTGGCCATATAGTGTTAAATCCTAGGTTTTATATCTTCATCATCTTCTTCATCTTCATTATCTCCCTCTTCTTCTTTTCCTTTGGCCCTCTTGGAGTTGTGCTCCTCTCCTTGGACTATATCCATGGGCTCTAATGTGCTTCATTTTTTTCTAGAGAGGTGAGATGTGCTTTGATTTTATAGGATGTAGAATTGCCTTGACCTCCTCCCATGTGGATTTATTTGCACATTCTTCTACTATGGGGTTGGGCTCATGCTTATGTTCTTCTTTTTCCTTGTCCTTTCTTATTTCATATATGATATTGTGTGGGTCATATTTCCACCCACTTTCTTGTAGGAAATCAAATCCCTTCAGGATATTCTCCACCATATTCAAGATGTTCCTTGTCCTTACCAAAAATGGACCCACCTCATGAAAGAGGGTGAATTTCATTGTTTTTTTCCTAAAACTAAAATGAAAGTTGTCACTACTAAATAGTTTCCTTATATACTCCAGCAGAAGATGCGTTGAGTCAAAAATGCTGGAAATTGATATGGTATTTCTTCAAAACCATATAGCCTTATGATTGTGTACTCATCAAAGAGGTACTAGACACCCACTCTAGTGTGATGATTGAATTGCAATGTTTTCCTAAGGAACTTAAGGGCTCTAGGTAGAGGCTTACCATGCAACAAAGTATATACAATAAACATACATGGTGAGACACAATTGGAAAAGCCTTTGTTGTTTTTTTAATTTCCTTACCATGGTCAATTACTTGAAGACGAGCAACATGGTATTTTGTTCATTGACCATTTTGGGCTTCAAGTTCTCAAGGTAATAATAGTTTTGGTGAATAAAAAGATAGACTAGATAGGATTGATATCAGAAATACCTATCGTCCTCAAACATTATCAATTGGGAATGGATTGCATGAGATAGGAACTGGGGAAAATCATACTTTATGTAGGCCTTAGTGACTAAATGAGATAAAGTAACTAGGAAACCTAAGACAAACTTATTTACTTGGGCATCAGTATTAAGACCAAGGACTTGAGAAATCATGGAAAATATATTTTGGGCATAGATTCAAATACCATGAAAGGATATGGAGGAGGCATGAAAGGGGCGATTACACCTTCTTTGATATTTTTGTGGATCGTTTGTTGCTTGACTTCTAGGGGTAATTCCCATCCATTAATATTCTAGTATTTATATGTCCAACTTTTGCATGTCCGCCCTATCTGAGATTGATAGCATATATGCAATAACCTCTCGTGTGACCTTAATAATTTCCTTATCTCCGTGATAGAAATGATGACTCTCTGATTTGGTAAATATATGTTGGCACACCATGTTACCATTTCTGGGAAATGGTATACTTGCGGGACCACTTCTAGGACCATGTTTGATTCAAATAGGTTATTGTGATCTCCTATGGAATCAGAGGTATTGTGTACTATTTGTATGGCTTTTCTTATGTTGTAAGTGGTCAAAACCAGATCTTGAACATTAGAATCCTGGTCAAAAAAATCAGGCTCTTTAGCCTTTTCAGCTATTTGGACATCAAAGGCACTTAGTATAGGTGGTGTATCCATTGAAGACAAGAGATTTGTCGAGGGGGACTTAGTTGGCTTTAGTGGAATGAGGGAGGCAAAAATATGTTAGGTTTATAAATGGGACTAACCGGCCAATGTGAAACTTCCAAGTGGCTTAATGAGATTGGCTAATACTATGGAGGGAAATTTAATTCAAACTTGGTGAGTTGTGGCTCACTTGGCACACACAAATATTGAACTAGGGTGTTTTGTGGAAATTTGTGTTAGGATTGGAAAATTCTTGGGTTGCTTAAGATGTACACATGTTAATCTTATGAAGTGGAAGTTTATTTGGGATAGAAATTGGGCTTTCACAAGCGAGTGTTTTTTTCACACAAGTGAAGTTAGGTTTACTTCTTGAGATCAATTTTTTTCAAATTTTGGTTGGGGTGAGGGTTTATTAAGTTAAATTCACGACGATGAAGAAAATTGTCCATTTAAGACTATGAATTTGATCTTGGAGGGATCATAATTGAGCTGGCCATGCTCACGGGTGTGCCTATGCTATGAATCAAAGATCACCTAGATAAAACAATGACAAGAATGGGCTCAACGCCCTTTTATAACCATTTTTTGAAATGACACATGTCAAGATTCCATTGGGAAATTTTAGGGTTGACATCATGGTAATGTCAGCATAACAGGATTGACCCTACCACACATTTCCAAATGGAACCACGTGGCATACAGTGACTAGTTTGTGAATATGACATGGAGGTGAGGTAAACATAGGACATTTCTTGGGTGATATGATGTGTGGGGATGACTAGTTGATGTGGAGGGATGGTGTGGCATGTGGAGGGCCAACATGGGGGGTTTGCATGGTACCTACCACATTTCCATTCAACTTTAATTTGAAATTCTTACCGAGGTGGGAAGGGCACAAGAGGGTGACACATTTCACCCTTCACAACACTCACCAGTGTTAACCTTCACATGGTTTGGGTGGTATGGACTATTGCAGACTGTGTGATCCGCTCCTGCACCTGTCATTTGATCATGATGTCGCACCTCGTGCGCCTACCCCTATTTTCACCTACCTTATTGCACCCATTGTTGGCATTTATAAGTTCCCTTTTTCATCCTCATTGGGTGGCCTTATGCCTCCTACCCTCTCGCTCCGGCGGTATGGTCTATGACCTTGCGAGCTCCCTCCCAAGGCCATTCAAGGAATTTAACCTTAGGCCTTTGGCTCATTTGTGGGATTCTTTGTTCTATTCTTCAAGTTTCCTCGAGGCCTCCTCTAGATTTTGAAAACCTCGAGTAACAAATTCTCAAGGGTGGTGCATTTTGGCACCAGCATAACACATAGATTTTACACTAGAAATTTAAATGGTAAAACTATTTTTAAATGTTTTCTTAGTATTAATTTAAACAATCTCAAGTTAGAATGCAAATTATGGCTCAATAAACATTCAACCATTTCCATTGTCAAGCTCTTGTGCATCCTCCCTTGACCCTCTTGCCCAAGAAAGTGGCTTTCATGAATGCAATTGCAAGAAGATATAAGTAGAGATGGGGGATAATGAGAAGGAAAAAATACTCGACATTTCATTTCTCATTTTCAATTATCTACTCTCTTATTCTCATTTTTCTTTCTCATTTATTTATTTATTTATTTATTTATTTTTCATTTTCTCTCATTTACCTTTTTAAATCTTGGATTTTGTTTTTCTTTTTCTTAAACCTTATTAATTTTGAACTACTTATGGGTACTAAGTCTTACAACTATTAGATTTTATTTGAATCCATTTTGGATCACACATCCCTATTCACAGGATTTTTTATCTCCATATTTGGAGGAAACCAAGTTCTACATCAATGTGCCCAATTTTTGCTTCTCTAGAGCATGGCTCTCAACTCTAACTTTTAGCTATATCTATGACTCTAGATCTGGCTCAAGACTCTAGCTCCTAGATCTAGTCCTAGTTATGGCTCTAGCTCTTGTCTCTAACTAGCCTATTCTTGTGATACAAAAGTATACTCACTGAATAGAGAAATCTTCATATTTGAACTCTTGAATCAAAATTCATTCCCATCTTTAATATGTGAATCCTTTTCATTCATAGACTTGGAGGCAGTTCATTTTGGCAGTCTATGGAATCTAAGTCAAGTTTTGTTTTACTTGTTCACATGAGACCCCAACAAGCACATTCTATAACATAGTGAATCCAAAAAAAAAGTATATTATTCCCTCTTCTACTAACATTAATTACTTCTGACATGAAAATAATTCTATATTGTTTGCAAATGCTTACAAACACTTTGAATTTGCAACACTTTCATTTGCATGGAATCCTTCATTTCCCATCATAGAACCTTCTTTTACCCAAAAGAATTGTCAGTTATTCTAAATGTGTGGTTGTAGCTTACATCAATGCATATAGTCTTGTTGATGAGAAAAAATTGTAGCCAATGGTTTACCCAATGTAAATGTATTCCATGAATTAATCTATCATTTTGTTTGCTTTAATGATTATCATGGATTTTCATGGCACCCCCAAAGTTACTAACCTTCATGCAGCAATATTTAACCCATATCTAAGAGGGGAGTGTCCTATTGGAGTATTGAAGGAAAAAACTAGATTGGGATTGCCTTTGATGTCAACATCAACTTGCTGTCCATCTTGTTGACAATTATAACCTCTCATATTGTTAAAACTCCTTCAGCAATTTCTGCTCCTTAGTTTGGAAATGTTGTCACATTATCATCTCCTTTAGTCTTCATTATCCACACTCTTCTCTCGATGGTTCAATTTGTAATATGAATTCTCCAACACTTTTGTTTTCAATGTCCAACCAACTAGTAGTGGTGGAAAAGGTTATTGGTGTTACATGGTATGCTTGACATGATGTTCTTACCTATGTACCTCTAAGTTTGTTATTTCTTTTGGGAAGTCTTCTTTCCGTTCTTCCTCTAAAAACATGTAGGCATGTGGCATGTAGCATGTTTCTTACTTCTCTCGAGCAAGATGCCTTAAGATGGACTTTCTTCTTGCAAGAAAAACACTTTCAAATATTAATATTTGGTACAACAACAAACAACGGGTTTATTTCTTAATACATAGCTCTTAGTCTACCTATTATTATTTTGGTTGATTGACTTGATGCTTTTGCTAGGTGTTGCTGGAATTTGAGTCTGTAGAATTTATTGATGCAATATGCCATAAGAATAATAAGGTGATAGTGTGCTCCCATATTCATTTGTTGTATTTTTCTAATGAGTAGGTAAAATTTGTAACATTCTTTTCCTTCACGAATGTGATATTATTGGTCACGGAATTTTCTTCTATGCCACAAAAACCTAAGCCTCACACTTGACTCTTAGTTCAGCTACAATGGGTCTTCTAATGCCTTGAATTCACTTGCTTATCCCTTGACCATCATAGCCCATTAATCTTAATATCTTGGAACCAACACCTCTAGAGTGCTTTTCAAAATCAACTAAATTCTCTTCTGAAATCTCTAAATAATGTGGAATAATTATGCTTATGTCATCATGTTGTTGGATTTTCTAGTAGAAATTGAAGGTTTCTTTGTGTCCCTAGTCTCTTGAACAACTTATTTTATATTATTTAATGTCACCTTCTTCCTTACCGATTCTTGGAGCTGCAAACCATCATTTGAGTGCAGTGCTCCTTCTACCAACTATCCATTTGAATTTCCTTCTCTCCCAGTTGCATAAGTTGAACTCTAATCTTGCGACATTCTATCATCATAGTGGCGATGGAATCTTGGCATTGAACAATGTTCTTCTTTAGTAATGGAAATAGTTTTGTAGAGGTCTCAAGGTATTTTCCTAGCTCTATTATCCTTTGATCAAAATTTGTACCTTCTCCTTTAATTATCATTTCTTTCCTTGAAAATCCACATTGGCCTAGAAGTCTTCCAACCTTTCTCTCATATATTATTTACCCATGCTAAGTTTACTTTCTTCACAAAGTTTTGATACAAACTTCATAGTCAAGGATCACCTACCATAATACCAATATGATTTATAAATTTAGGACTTATAACCTTCATCCTTTGCCAACATGGATCCTCTATGGAAACTAATATTATTCTCTGCAATATTTGCTATGAATTGATTATATGGCTCATTTTTCTAAGTAACTTTCTCACAAACAACCACATGACAATGCAATAACAATTAAGTCTTTTAGGTGCTTTTTCTTATTGTTAACCAACACACCCTCTACCATAGAGTAATCAAATTGGTTATTAGTTTACAACTAATTCCAAAAACTTAGATTAGTATAAGTAACTTGTGTATTCACAATAACAACAAATCCATTTATTCAAACTCTATCTACAACACTAATTCAATGGATTAATGTACTGTGTATATATGTGTAATGTGTAATGTGTATATATGGATCAATGTAATGTGTAATGTGTATATATAGTGATATGCATGCTAACATTATTGGCCATTCAAATCCATTTATTCAAACTCTATCTACAACACTAATTCAATGGATTAATGTACTGTGTATATATGTGTAATGTGTAATGTGTATATATGGATCAATGTAATGTGTAATGTGTATATATAGTGATATGCATGCTAACATTATTGGCCATTCATTAAATATGCAATTATACATTATGCATGGTTGTTCAATTTGTTCATTTTTATTATTATAAGAAAACCATTATAGCATCAAAACATTATAGTAATTCATAAATGATACCTTGTAAAATTAGGAGTTTGAATAAAAAGTAATCAATCTACCATGTACCATGGGAATTATCATCTACCGAATATCCAAGAAATAATGAACCAAAAAACGATTCTGCGGCCTATTTCTTTGGCGTTATTGAGGAACGAAGGCGTTTCCTTCAATTGCAATGCCACCCAAAATCAATGCATAAATATAATATTCAAATGAGGAATTACCACGTCACTTAACTATCATGGAATTCGATCACTTCTTCAAATGTAAAGACAAGAAGTCCCATTTAAAAGACAAGAAGTCTTGGGGAAATATTGATTTTTTTTTTTAAGAAAAAAACGCTGATTTATATTAGATATTAAAATGAGTACATGCAATTTATTGAGTCCGGTATCTAATCATTATATGTCCGTCATTAATTATTATGTCCGTCATTATTTAGGGATAAGAAACAAACATTTAAGAGGAGTCTCACATGATAACAAAATGAATAATTTTACAGAATTATCATTATCTTCTATCTACATATAACACGTGACACGTGACTGGACAAATATATGATAAGAAAATATCAGAAAAAACTGTATTTGTGTATTTAATGTGCATCATTTTCTTCCTTTCGTTCCCAACAATTATCAATGGAATGAAATGATTTTCGATTTGTTTTTATTTACGGAATGAAATATTTTTCATATGACGGTTTATTTTTATTTCACTTTTCACATTTGGAAAAAAACATAAACCATACTTTTATGTTTGTTAAAAGACCATATGCCCTTTAACAATATATCATACTCAACAATTCAATGGAGTGAGCATTCATGTTATGAGAGATGGGTTAATTAGTCCAATTTTGAGTGCAATTTTAACGTGAACTCAAATCAATGAATTGAATTTGGAATCACCTCCCTCAAGTCACGAGAGCTATCAACTATGAAAGTAATTAATTGCTAAATACAATGAAACCAAAAAGGAAAATGATCTTATATTCGAGAATTGAAAATAACAAATTTATTTACATAGTCATTGATTTCTCTTAAGCAATTTAAATGGGAGGTATATACATGCTAGATATTATTATCAACCATATAGGTAGTGCATTCATTTCACTGTGAATAATTTATCATATTTGACACCATGAATGATGAATGTAATTTAATTCTAAGCTATGCATCTTTATAAATGAAATTGACAACAATAGACAAAGAAATCAATCAATTATAGTGAATTTATATTTTCACTCTGAAAACCCAAATGGAAAAACTCGGTTCAAAGGATTGCTTAGGCTTCATTTTGACAATCCAAGTTACGTCGCAACTCATATCTCTATGGTCATTCAAACATTTAAATAGCTAGGATTTCGTGCATCATTCTTATTGGGCAACAAAAACCCCTTTGTTTGTCATTAATCTATAGGTAGAGATCAGGTGTAATGGGAAGGCCAAGTTGCTCGACCTTTCATTTCCCTTTGCTAGCTCTTTTCCTCCTATTTTCATTTTCTTTCTCTATTTTTTCATTTTATTACATTTACATTTTAAAGTTCCATTATCTTTAAGTTTTTCCTAAGCCTTCATTAATTGTTTAATCTATTATTTATACTAAGTCCTACAAACATTCATTTTTTCCAAATCCATTTTATATTAGGGAAACCCCAGGTACTAGGAGGAAACATACAATAAAAATAAGGCAAATTACTTAACTAAAAGCTAATCATACAATATCCAAATTTGAATTGAAAAACACTAGAAGAAAAATGGATAATGACCAATGGAATATACACGGTAGTTTACAAATCAGTGGGGACCAATTCATCTAGATCTCGGGGGGCCAAGATCTAAAAACATTTGGAGAGAAGAAGAAAATACATAAAACACATAAAGAGAATTTTTTTAATTAAAATAAGGGAAATCGTTACAACTACATTGCAGTGGACCAATATGTCCTTTTCGAATGTCAAGCCTGTTATTTATAGCCTTATTGAGTTGCAATCTCATGGATGAATACCATGGATTGATACTATGGGTAAACCCTATGGATTGATGCCACTTTCCATTCAGATCATTCTTCCCCCCCTTAGGAAGCAATGGTCCCCATTATGTAAAGTTCCTTCCTAAGAAGCTTTTGTTGAACATGAGCTAATGAAGAGAAGGTTTTGTTTGGTTGACCCATAATTGTGGGTCTATGGATGACCCATAACCATGATGAATGAAGTTATCAGGATAGAGGTACCCTATAATGCTTATAGGCCAACTATGATACCGACAGTGTATGGCCTAGAAAATGGACTTTGATGGTAAGGGTTTCTTGTGATTGACCTATAACTGTAGGTTTGTGGGTGACCCATAATGATGATGATCAAAGGTCCAAGGATAGAGATACATTGTAATGCTTATGGGTCAATTATGATAACAAAATTGTATGACGGTGGCCTAAAAAATTGACTTCGATGGCAAGGGTTTTATGTGGTTAACTCATAACCTTAGGTTGATGGGTGACCCATAACCATGATGAACAAGGATGTGAGGATAGAGGTCTTGTATTTCATGTGGGCTAAGTAGGAGATTGATAGTGCATGGCCTAACAAATGGACCTCGAGATAGTTCACTTCCTCATCTTCCTAGCATAAATTTGTTGGCTTATATGGTGCCTTAGCCTTAATTTTTCATCCATTGAAAACATGTAAATAAAAGTAAAAGCAACAACCATAAAAGTTAGCCAAAAATCCATGAACTTTAGGGGATATCAACTCGATTGAATAATCAAAGAAACCATGAGTCCTGTTGTAGGATCAATAACTGAATCAATTCAGTCCACTTTCTTCCAATTCATCGCAGAAGGTCCCATGTTTGGGATAATGCATGGGATAGCCCTGAAACAAGATTACATTGTAACTTGATGACTATCATGTTTAATAATGAAAATTATAGACAATTGTAAGCCTAGGTGTTATATCATCTTTTATCACTACTATAGACTAGATGCTCATATATGGTCTGGGAAGATCCCTATTCCCTTGCAAACTTGTCCCTATTTTAAAAAAGAATTTTCAATATTCATACGCGACTCTTCCCACTATAAAGTGCGTATGTACGTGATTTCTATGCATGCTTCCCGCATACACCTTTTTAAAACATGAAAAAATATATAAAAAATTATTTTTCAAGTGAGGTTTATAGGTTTCACTGAAATCCCACATACATAATCATGTGGCCTAATCAAATTAGGTTTTTGGTGGTATATATAAACCCCATGACTAGGCCTAAATTCATCCCTAATGATAGGTATCCATACTATACCCAAACTATCCTAGATGATTTTTCTTTATTGCATTTTACTTCCGCTCTATTGGGGCTCTGGACCCTAGCCCTTTAAAACTTTTCCCTTCAACACTAGGCACCAAAAACCCTCCCATGGGCAGATGATATTTAATTGCATATTTTTTTCTTAATTTTACCATTTACAGTTGTGAAAAAATGACTTTCCACACCATCGAAAACATTTGTATGGTAATCCAAATTATGAGCAGTTGGAAAGCTTCCAAATCTGGCTTAAATTTCAAAAAAATATGATTCTTCCAGCTGCACCAAAAGGCACTCCAAAAAGAAAAAAGGTAAATGGGTCTTGACTGGAATTTAATATGGAAGAATTATTGAAATATTTCTCCAAATGAAAACTCTCAAACTTTTTTTATTCTTCTTTGTTGATCAGAAGATAATAAGACTCAAATGGGAGACTATCTCCCACTCATATAACCCTCTAATGTGGGTGTACTTTCCACATGCAATTTTCACTTGTATTTCCATTGTTACAAGTATAGATTCACCACTTCAACAAAAAGTAAAGATATGGTTCATATTTCCCCTTTGCTTTCTCTAAATGTATATTTGATCAATTCAAAATGTGCACACCGATATACCACCAACCAAGCTTTGGTGACTAAATGTATAAGCCAGATTGTCCTATCGACATTACATAGTAGTAATGCACCATCTCTGAAATAAAACACTGGTTTTACTTTTTTCTCCATTGTGATGTTATTAGAGTTAACATATTTAGTGTTAATTACACTAGTAGAATATGTGAAGGTGTCATATTCAACCATCACTTCCAACACAGAAATGAAGTCTACAATCTATAAGGAGAACAAGTTCCATTCCTCATGTTTAATGCATACTTTGTAGTTTGATTTTGTGTATAACAATGCATGTTTGGCTAGCTCTAAGAAACAATTTTTTTTCCATCATATTTCTACCTTTGGAAACATACACTTCTTCATTATTTCCTCCACCAATGTATTTGTTGCAATCTAGAAAGAAATTTGTACTAATTTTTCTCAACAATTGTTGAACACTTCATTTTCCCAAATGATATGAATCTCCATTCTAGTCCAATTTCTTACCATTTAGTTGGTTTTAGACAAATTCCTTGGATAGTCATTTAAACCAACATGAGAGCAACTATAAAAACTGACTATATTATTGAAGGATGGTCCTCTCAAAAATCACCTCTTACATCCAAAAGCTATTATTTAAACATTGATAGAATAATTTGATCCTCAACTAATCATTCCTTATTAAGTACATATATGACCAAAACCATTTAATAGGCCCAAGTAGAGAATTCCAGAGGAAATTTGTTCATCTGTTAAGATGATTGTCATGCATTCCTAAAACCAAGTACATTGTCCCATGTTCGACATATTATGATCAATTCCAACATGCATAGCTACAAATACTCTAATTCTATTGATCCTATAAGAGGGGTGCCTCCAAAATGCATGCATAAGAATGGAGTGGTTTCATTTGAAATTTCAATTAGATCTATACCTCTAGAGACCCAATCGGTGGATATAACCATGGACATAGTCCAAAACCCAATGGGGACCTCAACTCTGAAATAATACTAGTCATAGTGAGGAAGATGATATTATGGATATTTGAAGGTCGAGAGCAAATTGAAGTCTAAAAAATTATTTATCCCATAACGTTCCAGCCTTAATGAAGTCCAAAGTTTGATCCTTGTTGAATCCCAAAATTGTCTATTTTTTATAACTTTCTTACACTCCATCCTCCTTTTTTACTCTAATAACTCTAATTGAGCATCATTTTACAAGTTTCATGGCAATAATAGGTACTTAAACATCTTTTATTTCATAATTTTGATTTTTCTTTATTATTTAACTCAATATTTGCATAAGTTATTGAATTGCACCAATTCTGCAGCTAATGACTGATTCTGCAACATAGTTGAACGTTCAATGGGTTCGGAAACTCCAGCCAAGGATCAAGACATATGGGAAAGTGGTTAATAGTTGGCATAACGTTATTTACCTATCTTCATGATCTGGATTGATGGTAAGAACACTACACAGGCCCAATCATCCAGTGAAGAAGGAGTCGAAGGTGAACAAAGCAAGTGAGAAAATTAATGGAAGTAGATATTTAGCCTCATGATTTTCTTCTCCGATAGAAAATCATAAGGAAATCATCATATATTACCTTTTTACTTTATTTTTAGCCTCTGTCAAGTAGAATAGGCTCATAAATATCTAAAAAATTATTAATAGAGGTTATAAATCTACCTCTTGGTATGATAAACACATCCTTGGATATTATTTTGAAAATTTTGTTTACAGTTATAAAAACTTTGTTTTGTTTGATAAATTTATTTTGCATTATTTCAATGCGTATATAATCCTCTGAAGAATTCGTGTTGTTACCTACATCTCTCAAGAGGCCCGCCTCGAGTTGTAAGGTTTTATCATTTTTTATTAACATTTCAATTCCGCATTTGATAGAATGTTTAATTATTTTATCTAATTGTCCAATTTCGATTTTCAATGAATGTTTAGGATTGAGTTTAAAATGGGATTTGTTTAATCATTTTTCTGTAGGATGAATGAGTGAAGCCGAGTTCTCTTATGCACATGAAAAGGCAGAGTATGGATTGAGTTAGGATTTGTAGTATAGTTTGAGTTATATTTGAGTTAAGTTACATTTGAGTGAAGATAATTTTGATTAAGTGTGATATTTTAGATTAATTTTCTTTTCTTGAAGAAATTTGGGTTTCATTCGGAGTAATTTTATTTTTGCAAGTGTCATATTTCTTTTCAGTGAGTGTGGTAATTCTAGTTTGATATTTTTTTCAAGCAAGTGTGATTTTTATTTCATGTAAAGTGCGATATTTATTTTAAGCAAGTGCAATAATTTTGATTTCATAACTGTTAAAGAGTGATGTATTTACTTTCATGTAAGAGTGATAGTTGTTAGAAAAAACATGTGCATCTCAATATCTCAATTTAATCTAGGAATTTCTTGAATAATAAAGACTTCTAGTACATACAGTGCACATACACTTCATCAGTACACTAGCTCTGGTCCATAATTTATGTAGTAATTTAACATCAATTAAATTACCAAACATTTTGGAATCTTTGATGGAAAAGTGTATATAGGAGTTTTTTTTCTTTTCATATATATATATATATATATATATATATATATATATATATATATATATATATATATATATATATATATATATATATATATATATAATATATATATATATATATATATATATATAGGGAAAGAGATTCTAGAGGTAGATTCATAAGTAGAGGCAGGAGTTTATTTCCAACATCATCACTCACCCCACTATGACCTCGTAGTGCCACACCATCCACTCAAAATCATATTCCATAAATTGCAGGCAGTCATAGACTTCCTGAGGTACATAGATATGAAATCTAACCTAAAGATTCACCAACTTTCTCTATTGAAGCCATAGTGGAAGAAGAAGATCCTATATCCCCAGCATAAGCAATAATCTTTCTATCTTCAACTAGAGAACAACTTCTAGGAAAAGAACTGGAAATTCCTAGTGAATAAGAAGACGAAATTGATTTTAACATTCCATTGATAGAAGAATTAGAGGAGGAACTAGAAAATCCAATTTTGGAACCTTATATTAGCTCTGAGGAATCTTGCCAGAAGGGGAAGGAGAAGTACATAATGTGAATGGTGAACATAGGATTGGAGGTGGAAAAGGAGGAAATAGAGGAGGTGGAGGAAGAGGAAGAGGAGGTGGTAGAGGAGATCTACAAATTTTTGGATTTCCCATATTGGATGAAGTTACAACAACCACAATGCAAACTATCTCATCCTCTATCTTTCCTAATTTCCATGGATTAAGAAATGAGGATCCTGAAACATTTCTCTTTGAGTTTGAAGTCTTGTGTAGATCCTATGACTACTTTCTTGATACTGAAAAGTTGAAATTGTTTCCAACCACTCTTAAATATGTAAAATTAAAACGGTTTATGGGCTTAGGAGAATATTCTATAAGAACATGGGAAGAAATGAAAAATACAAGAATTATTGTCTGCCCCATAATCTTAAAGATTAATTCTTTAAAATTATGCAAAAATAAGATGAAAATCTTGAAGATTTCATTGAAAGATTTGCTTATAATGTAAAAAGGGGTAAAATGCATACTCTGGATGAAGAAAATTCGAAAGCTCTCTTGCTGAAATTTATCATAGATGAGTGGGTAGATCTTCTCAATTTGATGGGTAAAGGAGATATTTCTCAGTTATCATTTGGAGATATTTGTGAGTTATGCATACACATTTCAAGAGGAAATGCAAGAATTGGGAAAAGTCCAAGAGATCCTGTTATGTCTATGATTAATAAATCTGTAGCTAGGACAATAAGTAGGGTTGAAAAAGGAAATTTTCTTGAGAATTTCAAAACAAATATTTTGGGGAGTCTTAGTGAACAAAGAGATACCCTTAAAATAAAAAGCAAGCAAAAGGCTAAAAATGTCGCATTATCTCTCTTTTGTCCAAAATGTAGAAAGAAGCATGCCTTGAGAGAATTCCCCCTTGACTTAAAAAGTGTAGAAACCTTTGTTATATGTGCAGGAAATCATGATAAAAAGGAATGTCCTTCAATATTGGGTCTTAAAGTTGTTTATGAAGACTAAGTAATGCCAAATCAAGTATAACCTCTTTGTTTTATTGCTAAGAGACCATGGCAAAATCCACAATCAAATATGACTCAAACTTTCATCACGCAAACATATGGACAACCACCACAAATTAATTGGATTGCACCCATGCATTGACAACCTTGGCCTCAACCTTGGGCACAAGGATGGAAAAATCCTTATGGTAAGTATCCTCAATATCCTCAACTTCAACAATCATATCCTAATTTTCCACCAAAATATTTTCCTCGGCCTGTTCAACCCTTTCAAATTCAAAATCTAAACCCACAACTTTCATTACCATTTCCACAAAGTCCAAATCAACTTCCTTCTCATCCACTTCCAAATCCAAATAATAAAAACTCATAGCCTGTTTACAATATACAGGAGAAGAATTTCGAAACTTACATGATAACTCCATCAGATCTAAACAATGTCCAACTTAGATCTGGTATAGTATTGGAAAATAAGTCACCATCTGTTGTTATCCAGGAATCTGAGAAGGATGACCTATATGAGGAAGATACATATCTTCATCAAGAGGAAAATCCTAAAAAAAATGAGCCAGGCTTGCACATTCTGATGATACTCCAATAAACTCAACTCCCATTATAGAACAACCTTTAGTTTCTTTTCAAAATCCACCTTTTCCTGAAAGATTGAAAATTGACACAGGGGTAGAAAAACATATTGTGTTTCTTGATTACAATATGATAGATGAATTGAAGAATGTTTGTATAAAAAATCCTTTGTTACAAGCTATCAAATAAATACCAATATTTACAAAGACAATCAGGGAGTTAAATATTAAAAAACCAGAAAGAAAAAGAAAATAAGTTAAAAGAATCTAGTTAGTTGGGAAAATTGCATATATCATGATGGGAAAAACAATAGTTCAAAAATATCTAGATTGAGGAAGTTCCATTGTGAAAACACACATTAATGGCATTGATATTCCAAATACATTGATTGATTTAGGAGCAGCCATAAATATCATGAGTAGACAAACTATGAATCAATTGAAACTTCATAATCTTCAATATACACCTACACTATTGCAATTAGCAGATAGATATATTATCAAACCTGACGGTGTGTTAGAAGATGTATTTGTATCCTTAGATTCTTGGGAATATCCTATTGACTTCATGATCTTGACACCCAAGAATAATCTAGGAGGACACCATTGATTCTAGGTAGACCATGGTTAGCTACAACTGATGCTTTTATAAGTTGTAGATCTGGTGATATGTTTATCTCTAATGAAAGTTTTACAAAGAAATTCACATTATATCCTCCTGCAAAAACAACAATAGAAGTAGAACATGAAGCATGGATATATGATGATAATGAAAACTTTGATATACGACTAATTTTTGCTACTTCACAAATAGATGAAGAAGATCAGATTTTGAATTTAATGGAAAACAATGAATCTTCCTCATATTGTGAACAAAATCAAAGTTTTCAAGAACAATGTAATATTGAATATCTATCATCTCATCAATTGGATTTACATTTTATGGAGAAATTTTACAATTCTTTAATAGAAAATTTTCGAGGGAAAACTTTGAATATCAGTGATAATATGGAAGAATCTCAAAAGAAAGAATTAGTAAATATGTTACAATAACATTCCTTTGCTTATGCATGTGTTGTAGTGGCTACAACAACCCTCCAAAATTTTTCCTTAGCTCATTTTGGAGCCTCCCTACCAACCTTTCAAAGAACCTTGTCTTGCTTCGTCAAGTACACAAGCGTCAGTGTTTTTCATGCAAAAAGGCAACCTGTCGAGCACAGCTTGATCCATTTCCCTTACAGGCTACCCACCTAGACTTGGTCCAGCTACAGGCTGAGCAGCTTCCCCTAGAAAATTGCACATTTCTAAAGGGAAACTAGCCTTCCCTCTAGAAATTGCGCAATCCTATTTGGTAGCCTGCTAGGCTCCAAGATTGTGCAATTCTTCCAATCAACACTCCTAGTAGGAATTACGCAATTTTCCCTAGCAGGGCTACTCAACCCAGAATTTACGTAAATCTAGGAAGCATTCAGCTTCTCTACCCAGAACTTGCACAAATATCCAGGGCAATCAGCACAACTCCTAGCCAGAAATGCACATTTCCTTCAAGCAGTCAAACAACCTCTTGCATGTACAGTTGAGTTGACTGGCTCCCCCCAGAATCGAGCAAAATAGACTTGCATGCATGGGTTGCTTCTCCCAAGGTAGCATACAAAGGCATACCTTGTTTGAGGTATCTATGTTTAGAAGTTGGAGGTTACATTCAAGGATCATTTCAAAAACATCCCACCAAGTTTCACTTTCCCTAGATTTTTCGCATGCGTGTCATAACCTCGATGTTATCTAAACTCATCAACCGGATGTTACAGAGCTCATTCCTCACATCAACCTTATAGCTTTGACATCCCACACCACATCTAGGAGCTGATGGCGCACTCAACTTAGTTGTTTTGTGGTAAGCCCACTTTCCATGCCTTATGTTGCATTTCTGTCTCTTTTTTTGTTTTTGCTTGTATGAGTATTGTTTTCTTGATTTCTTTGAATGCTTTCTATCTCTTACATGTATACTATCTTTTCTTAGCACTGTTTCAGTTTTCGTTGCTATCTCACTATTGTCGCATGCATGAAAATATTTTTCACAAACAGTCGTCAATTCAACGACTTGCCTCACCCACATGCATGTTGTTCCATTTTCGAAATCTACCATTCACCATTTGCATGCATGATCATTCACTTACACTTACACTTAGTATCACCATGCATTCTCACTCACATTCACTTTCAGTTGTCCGTCGGCGAGTCTAGGTAGCCTTGGCCCAGAATCTACATCACCAAGACAAAATTGCGCAATCCTGAAATAGAAGGCTCTAACTTCCTCACAAGAAATGTGCATTTCTTCCCAGCAGCTGTTCCCCAGGCTTGCTTTGTGCAATCCTAAGGGACAGTGACTACTGGCCAAGAAAATTACACAATACAATCACTTAGCCTGCAACCATTGCCAACTAAGATTACGCATTGTGCAATTCTAGAAGTCAGCAACCAAACTGGATTATGCATTGCACATTTCTAGTAGTCAGCCAGTCTCCCAATAGCCCAAACTGTGCCTTGTGCAGTCTTGGTAGTCAGTGTATTGACCACCTAGTCGAAATTTCGCAACCTTCATGATCAGTAACACAAGTATGTTGCAAGTCAATTCCCAAGTTCATTTTGGTTTTCGACTGACAGATTGATTGCCATGAGTGTTGCCACGTCTCTAAGTATTGCAGGTGTTCATCTACCTCTCAGTAGTCCAGGTACAATGATTTCCAAGAGAGAAAAGCTAAAGATACCATTCAAAGCGCACCTGGAGATGCAATTGATCGATTGTCTATGAGCTTGCCTTCTCATGTAGATATCAAGTTGCTCGTGGACAAGGAAATCAAGATATCACAACAAGCAACATCATGAATAGCAGTTGATGGTAGCATAGCGAATGCAGCAAATGCAACAAATGTAGTGAACACAGAGAATGCAGCGAATGCATCGGATGCAATGACTGCAAGAGGAAGGTTGTTGACAACACAGAGGTGGAACAAAGTTGCAAGATCAAGCAGATCCACTGATAATGAAAGCAACTTTGGAGACTCAGGCTATGAGGTGACGGCGTGACATGAAGATTGCACGAAGACAGAGAACTGAACAAAGAAGGAGTTGCATATGTTGAAGTAGAAACCCATGAAGAACATGAAGCTTCACAACCAAATGAATGAGTTGCAACAGGAACAAGAACAAAAGTGGGTGCAACATGCACTCACGGATGAAACTGTGCCTGTATAAGTTAAAGATCCATCCCAACAGCTTACACAGAGCAGACATGGTGAGCAGTGTTGTTGATCACGTGCATGGGATTCATAAGCATGTATGTCATTGTGTGCACACAAGCAATCCAACCCATTCAACACACTCACCAAGGCAAACACAAGAAGCAAGTCCAAATGGAGTTGAACATGTACTTAGGCAAGTTGATGTGCATGACCACCAGCACACACTTGAAGATTAGCACAGACATTATGCATTAGCGTGTTGTCGGTTGAGTTGCACCTAAGATGACCATGCACATGTTAGCATATGATTTGGATGAAGGAACTGAGCCAATGCACTGATTACAACAGAGGCAAGAGTTCGCTTCAACAAGATGTCACCATGAAATGCATTCACACCATCACAGACAACTAAGCTTGGCATCAACTCGCCACCTTCACCATTACAAGCATGTGAAAGAGTTGGTCTCATCATAGTGGATCGAGTGCCAATGATGTCTTGCATGGCTACTCAAGCCATGTTATCTCACATGAGTACATGTGCATTGTAATGTTGATTCATGTCAAGTGTAAGTCAAGTGTCAATAGTTGGATGTAACAGCCATAGAGTAGGTGAACAGTCATGAGGGTAGTTGAATTGTCATAAAGGGGAATTTCAAGGGTCACCCCACCCTTTGCTATAAATATTCCCTCATAACTCATTATAAGAGCTTTTGGTCAGCCAAGCTTCTGAGAAGACTATCTTGGAGAAAGCTTGGAAAGTATTGTAACAAGCCTTGGCTTCTCCACTAGACGAAGCTAGTTCATCTCTTTGGAAGAGTAGGCAGATGTGGTTGTAACATTCCACTGTTGGGGCTCGTAGGTTTACATGGATGTATTTTATGATTGGGACTTACGCTTCTTTATATAATAAGAGCCAACATATTTTCATGCATATGTTGTTGTTGTAGTTGGACTTCTTTGGTTGCTTAGAAATATATGTTGTTTACCTTATGTAGTTGTGTATGACCTACTTCATGTGTGATTATATGAATCTTGTTGTATATGTGCTGTTGTTTTAACCATCACTTTGGATTTTCGACTGATCTACTTTCTAGCTTGTGATGCATCTTCGTGCGTGTGTTTCGTTCTTAGCTGAGTACTGCTATAGGTTTCCAAGGGGCTCACTCATCTCAAACACCATGTGTCAGAAACTCTCATTAACCTTCCTTAACTCACTACAATGGTCACACCCTTGCTACTAACAGAGTTATCTTACTTGCCTCTGTGCGACACCGCGATCAAGGCATTACCTTACAACCCACTGTTGGGACTCCTACACCAAATGGTCTGAGGTCTAAATGGGACTTATTACCGGGGAGATCACCTTGACATATTGGCAATGGTGAGCTCTATTATTGCAGCAATAATGTTGCAACTCCTGGGGCTTCCTTCTTTACTTTTATCAACCCGGTAGTTTGTAACAAACTTGGAAGCGACGATGTTGTATGCACAAGTACTAGCTCTTATTGCAAGCTGCCACTTGATCAGTTGGCACAAGTTAGCTAGGAGCTTAAGCCAACTTCTATGAGTTCTCAAAAGAAGCTTTTACTGTGATGGAAGAAAGCTAACTCTACATAGGCTATTCTACTTGCAGAAACACAAGGAAAATTGAAATGAAACACAAACCCTAGCAAACCCTAGTTTACCCACTAACCTTTCTTTTGCAAGAAAAGAGGTGGAAACTACTGAAATGGGTGCCATTGACTACTAAAAAGGTAAATTTCATTTATTCAAGCTACTTCTGAAGAGAAATGATAATAAATCATCTTTTTGTACTTTTGAGTATTTTTACGTGGAATTATTATGCTTGTGATTTGACTAGTTGTGATTGTGCGGTGGTTTGGTGGCAAAGGAAGATGGAGTTGGCTTTTGCAGAAGTGGAGGAAGGTGTGGAGAGAACCTAAGAAGCCCCTAGTACCCTTATAAATACTTTCATTGCGATCAGACTTCGAAAAATCACTCACAGGAAATTCTACAGGAGGTTGCAGGGGATCTACAGGAGAATCTACAAGAGGAGGCCGAAAGCTGTTTTTGGAGTTTTGAAGGTGGAAAAATGATTGGAAAATGGAAAAGAAGGCTAGATGAAGGTGTTTATGTGTCTATAACTTGTCAAGGAAGATCAGGGATGAAGGAGATGGTTGGATTTGTTCAAATGGCAAGAAAACAATTTTATGGAAAAACAACGCAGAAATTAGGGCAGATTGGCAAAATGTGGCGAATGAGCTAGGGGATCTATGAGAAGTGAGCTGGTGCTGGCTATTTTATGGAGGAATGATGAGCTGGGATTTCTTTCAATATATCTGCACATTTACTTCTCAAAACTGACCAAAGAAAGAACTAAAAACAAAGTTTTGTCTAGCTTAACCTAATTTTAGACCTAAAAACAGAAAAAATGTTGAACAGAAAAGCATGCGAGAGAACTATGGTAAAAGGACATGAAATGATCTAAGAAATTGAATCTAAAGCAATATCAACTTTTCCAAATCAAAGTATCACACTAGCAATTGCAAGGAAGAGCAAAAACTGTGTTTTTGGTGGCAGCAGTAGTGCCTTGACCTCAAATCACAGTCCCAAGAAAGGAGAAAGGAGCTCAAGACCTGTTGTTAGCCTTTTTGATCATTTTCTGTCACTGCAACAACTTACTTAAGAAAATTGAAGCAAAAACAACTATTCTAACCATCAAAAGAAACCTAATCTAATGAAGTAAAATCAGTATATGCAGCAGCAATTAACTCATGAATGGAAACAAAAACATATAAGTATACAAAGGAGGTGCTGGGAAGCTTGGGTTGGGCCCTAACCCAAGAGCTAAAACCCTCTAAAAAGATTAGTGCTGGCTCAAAACTTGATTCATCTTCATTTTCAAAAATAGCAGTCACATCACATAAACTGTTCTCAAAAAGAGCTCGAAAATGAGCTGAGTACAATGTTGCACAAAAGTGCGAAAATATACTAAGAAATAGCTAACCTATTGAGGCTCGAAGC
Organism: Pinus taeda; assembly: GCA_000404065.3. Lineage (NCBI taxonomy): Eukaryota > Viridiplantae > Streptophyta > Pinopsida > Pinales > Pinaceae > Pinus > Pinus taeda. The sequence goes on from APFE030620017.1 coordinate 137,580, forward strand.
CTTCCTATTTATACAAATGGGGACTCCCAACATTCCTCCTAAAATTAAGGAACGCAACTTCCTAGAACTGAAGATAACAACAGTCCCACTTGACTTGCTCGGTTGCCCCTTGGAATCATCAATGTGGGCCTTTGTACTCCGAGCTGCTGATGGAGGATTCAAGGAAAGGGGTCATTAATGAAGGAGACACCCCTCCTACAAGTCCTCTTCCCTGTTTTCCTCGAGTTTGGCTGCCATTTGCTCATAAATTCCTTGTCTTTGTCCAAAATTGTCCAAAAAACCTACAATAAACATTCATTAGACTACATGGCAAGATGACTAACCCAATTCACTCTATTGACATAAATATATTCAGAAACATGCACAAAACTACTGAGAATGGTGGATTAAATTGAAATAATAGGTAGAATGAGCCCATATAGTTACCCATTTCTGGGGCTCATCAGGTGGGTGTAGCACCATCAACATTTATGGCACTAGAAGGAGGGCCAGACGTCAAGCTAGGTCTTGTCATCTAGTTTTGAACCTCTGCATACCTTTCATGGATTCTTGCACTCTTCTTCCCCCGTGGTATTTTTTGAATCATGAAGATGTCTCCATCATGGGGGACTTTTTCAATCTCTTGTCCACTTTCATGTATCATGGTGAAGGCAAAGTGGCCTGGCTTGAATACTTACATGACTTTCTTTCCATGCTTCATGAGGAAGATGGGTGTTCTGATGAATAGGCCAGCTTGCTACTTGCACACACACTTTGTGAATATCCACGTAAATGGATACTCTGCCTACTGGCTGACAACATGCACTCACTTGAGCACTTATGTGATCTTATTGAAGGCACTTTCTATCACTTTGATCCAGATCATCTTGACCGAAAACTCTTATAGCAACGAAAGGCTTTGCATGAATCGGTTATTGATTTTTGGCAGTGCTATCGTGACTTGCAGTTTCAAGCTCCGAGGAGCCAAATGAAATTTTCTTATCTTTGGGACCAATTCTAGTATTGCCTTAAGAAATCTGCTTGTCCCAAGAAGAAGCTTGAGATCAAGCCTCGCTCAAAATTCTTCATTTGTGGAGCTACACAATCTCATGTGGATTTGGTCCCTGTCTCGACTGATTGTCTGTCTCCCTCTCATTCAATAGCTCCACCACTGTCAAGTGATGCTCAAGATCATGCTCACACGCCTGTTCATCTTTCACATTCTCCCAACATCACTTCACTTACTTTTTGCGTAGATTTGTTTGTGAGTCCTTTGAGTTCTCATATGCACTCTATTCTATAACCCCCATCTTCACACTTGGGTGTTCCTCTAGATGATTATGTCTTATGTTCATCAATTCTAGACTCTTCACTTGTTGTGAACAAGGAACAACCCATTGACAGAGTTGGTGTTGCACAACCAATATGAGTTGTCATTCATAAAGAGTATGAGTGGGAGCTTGAGCATCAACACTTAGTTAAGGATGACTCCGTTCCATATGAGCCCCCTTCGTTCTTTCTTGATCTCTTTGGCAAACCTACCATCCATGATTTTGCATGTGTGTCTTCATCCACGGATGCAACCATTGTTGATCACTCACAGGACTCACCGGATGTTGGTCCATCATTCGACAATGGAGAGGATAAGTTATTCATTGAAAATCCACTTGATCTTTCATATGTATTTTCCAGAAATACAGAGGATGAGTTTGTTCACTTTTCATCCACCCCTCTATTTGATTCATCTAACCATGAGGATGTCGACGAATTCATTGATTTTTCTGATCATGGCAGTCGTGATCCATTTTTTTCCATATTTGGTCATGATCATGAATATATCAAAGTTGATATTTCGAAGCCACCGATTTATGATGATCTATCTAATGATGAATTTGAAACACCTAAGACTCTCAAGGCACTTTAGCCCGAGCTGATGGTTCTGTCAGGCCCTCGCTCTCTTGGGGTTGGTCTCACTTCCAATCATGAAACTGTTCAATCACCCAAGGCTACTCATCACTCATCTGTAGGCATTAAAGATCCATCTCACACATAGATCACACTTCCTCCACTCAAACTGCATGATCCCATCGCTCATGCATTGGAGGAATCTTACTTTGAAAGAACATGTGTACGATGCAATTTATCTTTGTTCCTTTCATTTGCTTGCATATCTCAGTCAAGAGTGTGTTTGTCATGCACCTACACTCACACTATGTCCTGTGGGCACTGTCAAACACGAAGTGTAGTTGTCTTCATTGTTATATCTTTCTTTCTTTCTAGTTCACATAACTGAGTTTCTCGCAGAACAAGCCTTCAGCAACATGGGTCAACCAATGCACCGGCAGCTACATTGGAAATATAACTTCACATGATCAGGCCCATGCACTGTTAGTGTAGGAGTAGGACTAGTGTTTTCTTTTAGTCAGTTTTCTTGCATGCTTGTTTGCTTATTCACTTTGTTTCTTGTTTGTCTGCTTGCTTGTTTGCTTACTTGCTTTGCTTTCACTTTTGCTTCTGATTTTGCTTTGATTTTATGTTTGTTAGTTCATTTGATTCATTCGTAGGCTAGTTTTGCATGAAACCATGTATGACTCTTGAAATGAGCTGGGTGAAGTACAAGAGGGTTTGTATAACTATCGTTACTTGGTTATCTATCATATTGCCTTTGTATGAAGATCTTGTTACTTTTAGTCAATGACACATCGAAGGAAAATACGTACTGATCGAAGTGAACCGTGGTGAAAACACAACGCTTGTGTGCTAATTAGTGTTACCTTCTCTAGTCGGTTGTTTTTGGGTTAACCCTTGTCATTTCATTCAAGTAGAGTAAGGTGAGGGGGAAAACCTTAACAGGAAAGTTAGAGATACAATAAACTACTTCTCTGCTGAAAGAACCTCTTCTGCTGTCAATAAGTAGGGATCCCTCTTCCACCTCTGAAATGAATAAGTGTTGTGCACAATTGAAAAAATGAAAGATGAAAAAATGAAAAGTCAAAAAGTTCAAAATGAAAAATGAATGAGGGAAAATAAGAGAAGGGATTCCTACACAGGGAGGTGATGTAAGTAACTCTATTGGGGTACTGACCAAGCTGACTGGCAGCGGAGCCATGCTTGTGTTCCTATGTGACTCCACCGGGGTACTGTCTAAGCCTGCTGGCAGTGGAACAACACCAGAGATGAAACTAAGACTTTGATGACTATACTTCTTGTGCACCTATATACCCCTCAACCCCAATCAAAACAATTGTGTTGCCTTGGCTTGGAAAGTGTATCCATCGACCAAGAGCTTGGCATATGTGACATCTTACAATCAAGCTAGTTTGAAACCAATATGAGCTGAGAAGTGAACAATACTTCTGGAGGTGTTATACTTGATTTTCACGAAAAAGGTCCATTCAGAGAGCTAGAGTTCTACTAGTGTGTCGCCAAGTGTTGTAGCGGCTACAACTACCCTTCAAAATTTTTCCTTAGCTCGTTTTGGAGCCTCCCTACTAACCTTTCAACACCTTGTCTTTCTTCTTCAAGTACACAAGCTTCAATGTTTTTCATGCACAAAGGCAGCTTGTCGAGCATAGCTTGATCCATTTCCCTTATAGGCTGCCCACCCAGACTTGGTCCAGATGCAGGCTGAGTAGCTTCCCCTAGAAAATTGAGCATTTCTGGAGGGAAAAAAACCTTCCCTCCAAAAATTGCACAATCTTGTTTGGTAGCTAGTTGAGCTCCAAGATTGTGCAATTCTGCCAGTCAACACTCCCAGTAGGAATTGTGTAATGTTCTCCATCAGGGCTGCTCAGCCCAGAATTTGTGCAAATCTGGGCAACAGTTAGCTACTCTGCCTAGAAATTGTGTAAATCTCTTGGGTAGTCAGCCTAGCTCCTAGCCAGAAAAGCACATTCCCTTCAAGTAGTCGAACAACCTCTTGCATGTGCAACTGAGTTGAACGGTTCCCCCCAGGACCGAGAAAAATAGACTTGCATGAATGGGCTACTTCTCCCAAGGCAACATGCAAAGGCATCCCTTGTTTCAAGGATCTATGTTTAGGAGTTGAAGGTTACATGCAAGGATCATTTTAGAAACCTCCCACCAAATGTCGCTTTCCCCATATTTGTGTCATGTGCATCACAACCTCGATGTTATCGAAACTCATCAACCGGACACTTCAGAGCTCAATTACTCACATCAAACTTGTAGATCTGACATCCCACATTACAACTAGGAGCTAACGACACACTCAGCTCATATATTTTTGGGTAAGCCTGCATTCCATACCTTGTGTTGCATTTCTGTCGCTTTTTGTGTTTTTTCTTGTATGGGTACTGTTTTCTTGATTTCTTTGAACACTTGTTGTCATTTACATGTATACTAGCTTGTCCTAGCATTTTTTCGATTTTTGTTTCTATCTCACTGTTGTCGCATGCATGAAACTGTTTTTCATGAACGGTCACCGATTCGGCAACTTGCCTCACCCACATGCATGTTGTTCCATTTTTGGAATCTGTCATTCACCGTTTGCAGGCATGATTATTCAATTATGATTACACTTAGTATCACCATGCTTTCAAACTCACATTCACTTTTAGTTTCTCTTTGGCAAGCCTCAGTAGCCTTGGCTCGAACTCTGCCTCACCGAGACATCATTGCACAATCCTGAGAGGGAAGGCTTTGTATTCCTATTAGGAAATGATCATTTCCTCCTAGCAACTATTCCATGGGCCTACTTTGCATAATCTTAAGGGATAGTGGCTGCTAGCCAAGAAAATTGCGCAATGCAGTCACTCAGCTTGCAACCATTGCCAGCTGAGATTGCGCATTGTGCAATTCTAGTAGCCAGAAGCTAGACTGGACTATGCATTATGTAGTTCTAGCATTTAGTCAGTCTTCAATTAGCCCAAACTATGCCTTGCGCAGTCTTGGTAGTCAGTCTCCCATCCTCCGAGCCGAAATTGTGCAACCTTCATGATCAATCACACAGGTATGTTACAAGTCAATTCTTAAGTTCATTTTGGTTTTTGACTGAAAAATTGCTTCCCATGAGTGTTTGCATGTGTCTAGGTATTACAAGTGTTCATTTGCCTCTCAGCAGTGTAGGTACAATGGTTTCCAATAGAGCAGAGTCGAAGACACCATTCAGAGCACACCTAGAGATGCAATCAATCAAATGTTTATGATATTTCCTTCTCACGAAGATATCAAGTTGCGCGTAGACAAGGACATCAACATATCGTAGTGAGTAGCATCATGAATAGCATTTGAAGGTAGCATATTGAATGTAGTGAATGCAACGAATGTAGTGAACATAGCGAATGCAGCAGATGCAATGAATGCAAGAGGAAGGTTGTTGACAACACAAAGGTGGAACAAAGTTGCATGATCAAGTAGATCCACTGATAATGAAAGCAACTTTGGAGACTCAGGCTATGAAGTGATGACACGACATGAAGATCGCGTGAAGACAGAGAATGGAACAAAGAAAGAGTTGCATGTGCTGAAGCAAAAAGTCATGAAGAACATGAAGCTTCATATACAAATGAATGAGTTGCAGTAGGAATAGGAACAGCAGTGGGTGCAACATGCACTCACAAATGAAACTGTGCCCATACAAGTTAAATATCCATCAAAGAAGCTGACACAAAGGAAATGGTGAGTAGTGTTGTCGATCGCATGAAGGGATTTAGCAGCATGCATGTCGTTGTGCACACGCATGCAATCCAACCCATTCAACACACTTACCAAGGCGAAAACAAGAATCAAGTCCAACTAGAGTTGAACATGTACTTAGGTAAGTTGATGCACATGACCACCAGCACACACTTGAAGATCAGCATGGACATTATGCATCAGTGTGTTGCCGGTTCAACTGCACCCAAGAAGACCATGTGCATGTTAGCAGACAAGTTGGATGAAGGAGTCGAACCAATGCACAAGTTGCAATGGAGGCAAGAGTTTGCTTCAGCGAGATGTCACCATGAGGTGCATGCACACCATCACGGACAACCAACATTGGCATCAACTCGCCACCTTCACCATCACAGGCATGTGAAAGAGTTGGTCTCATAACATCAGACTGAGTGTCAGTGATGTATTGCATGGCTGCTCAAGCCATGTTGTCTCACATGAGTACATTTGCATTGTAATATTGAGTCATGTCAAGTGTAAGTCGTGTGTCAATAGTTGGATGTAACAGTCATAGAGTAGGTGAAGAGTCATGAGGCTAGTTGAGCTGTCACAAAGGGGAATGTCAAGGGTCACCCCACCCTTTGCTATAAATAGTCCCTCATACATCATTGTAAAGGCTTTTGGTCAGCTAAGCATCTGATAAGACTATCTTGGAGAAAGCTTGGATAGTATTGTAACATGCCTTGGCTTCTCCACTGCACGGACCTACTTCATCTCTTTGGAAGAGCAGAAGGATGTGGCTGTAACGTTCCACTGTTGGGGCTAGCAGGTTTACATGGATGTATTGTATGATTGGGACTTACAATTCTTTAAATAATTTGAGCTAGCACATTTTCATGCATATGTTGTTATTGTAATTGGACTACTCTGGTTTCCTAGCAATATATGTTGTTTAACTTACGTAGTTGTGTATGAACAGCTTCGTATGTGATTATATGAATCTTGTTGCAGATGTGATGTTGGTTTAACCATCAATTTGAATTTTTTATTGATCTTCTTTCCAGCTTGTGATGCATCTTCGCTCATGTGTTCCCTTCTCAATTGAGTACTGCTACAGGTTGCCAAGCAGCGCACTCATATCACCCCCCATGTGTTAAAACCTCTCATTCACCTTCCTTGACTCACTGCAGCAGGCACACCCTTGCTACTGACAGAGTTATCTTACTTTTCTCTGTGCGACATCGCGGTCAAGACATTACCTTACGACCCACTATTGGGACTCCTACACCAAATGGTGTAAGCTCTAATTGGGACTTCTTAGCAAAGGAGATCCCCTTGACATGTTGGCAGGTCTAGCACCGTCAACAAAATGAGAATACAATGATATGAAAGGAATTGATCCTCACACTTGTAAGCATCGTATTTATATTGAATAAATTCCAGACAAATCTGACAACCCTAGAGGAGGATGAATCCAAACCTAAGGGAAATTATTAAAGAGGAACTATAAAAATTATTAGATGTGAATATCATTTATCCAATATCAAACAGGTAGTGGGTCTCACCTTTGGTAATTGTTCCGAAAAAAAATAGAAAATGGAGAGTATGCATTGATTATAGGCAATTGAATAAATCTACTTTAAAATATCATTTTCCACTTTGTTTTATATATCAATTCCTTCATACATTGGCAAGGAAAAGGTATTTTTCATTCTTGGATGGATTAAGTGGATATAACCAAATCCAAGTAACTCTATACGATTAAGATAGAACAACATTTACCTGTCCATGGGGAATTTATTCTTATCGAGTACATCCTTTTGGGTTATGTAATCCACCTACAATTTTCGAAAGGGAAGTTTTAGGCATTTTTTTTATCTAATTCATAATTGTGTGGAAGTTTACATGGATGATTTTACTATATATTGAAATTATTTTGAAGAAGATCTTAAAAATTTGGAAAAGGTTCTCTTCAGGTGTAAAGAAGAAAATGTCTCATTAAGCCATGAAAAATGTTTTATGATTTTCACTAAAGGAATTTTTTTAGGCCATCATATTTCAAGAAATGGAATCAAAGTGGACGCATCTAAGGTAGAAGTCATTTCTAAATTATTAGTTCGAACTTATCAAAGATATGTTAGAATTTTTCTTGGTTTTACCTGCTATTATAGAAGATTTATAGAAAACTTTATGAAGATAGCCTCTCCACTTTTCAAATTGCTTACAAAATATTGTGAATTTATTTGGAATTCTGACTATTAGAAAGCCTTTGAAATTTTGAAAGAGAAGATTTCCGAAGCACCCACTTTAAGAGGACCAAACTAGAAACTACCTTTTCGCATTTCGATGGATGTCTCAGATACATCTTTAGGCTGTATATTAGGAAAAAAATATTCAACTCCTTATGGCATTTATTATACAAGAAAAAAATTGACCCATGCAATGTTGAATTACACTGTAACAAAAAAGGAATTTTTATCTGTTGTACATGCCATAAATAAATTCAAACATTATATCACTAGTTATGAAACCTTCATTCACATAGATCATTCTGCAAATAGATATTTAATGAATAAATAAATTACTAATGGAAGAATTAAAAGAAGGTTATTGTTATTACAAGAATTTAGTATTATTATTTTGGATAGACTTGGAAAGAAAAACACAGTTGTTGATTTTCTATCTAAAATCCAAAATCATAATAATGATGTTCCTGTAGAAGATAGTTTTCTTGATGAATATCTTTTTGTAGTATCCATTAAATCTCCTTGGTTTGTAGATATTGTTAATTATTTGGCTACAAGGAAGTTATGAGCATACTTGTTTCCTCAAGAGAAAAGGAAAGTTATTCAAACTAGTGCATCTTATTCATGGATAATTGAAGAATTGTACAAAGCAAGACCTAACTTAATCATTCAAAAATGTTTCAAAGAGGATAAAGTACCAGAGATATTAAAATATTTTCATGATGAACCATGTGGAGGACATTTCACTGATAAAGGAACTGCCTATAAAGTCCTTCTCTTAGGATATTATTGGCCTTCTCTTTCTCTTCTTAAGGATGCCAAGGAATATGTTAAGATATGTGATAGTTGTCAACGAATGAGAAAACATGTTTCTTTGGATGAAATGCCTCTACAACCTTAGGTACTTATTGAACCTTTTGAAAAATGGGCTTTGCATTTTGTTGGTCCAATCAATCCACCATCAAGACAAAGAAGGTACATTCTTGTTTGTACATATTACGTCACAAAATGGGTAGAAGATAATTCACTTCCTTTTGCTACTGAAAATGTTGTAGTTTCATTTATTTTTGAGGATATTTTCACTCATTTTGGTGTCCCAAGGGAAATTGTGATAGATCAAGGTACTCAATTTACATCCAAGTTGGTACAATAAAATAATGGAGGAGTACAAAATAAAACATCCAAAGTCTACTCCATATCATCCACAAGAAAATGAACAAGTTGAATCTACCAATAAAGTAATTGAGGTAATTCTTACCAAGACTATGCATCTTCATAGAAGGGATTGGGAAGAGAAGCTTCCAGAAGCTTTATGGGCATATCGCACCACATAGAGAAACACAACATGGCACACTCCTTATGAACTTATTTATTGAAAGCAAGTCTTATTTCCTATTGAGTTACAGAAAAATACTCTTAAAAAAACATCCAAATTTGGTTTTGATCAATCAGAATCCCAAGGACAAAGAATGGAGCAATTGCATGAACTTGATGAGATACGCCAAGATGATATTCATAGAACCAATATAGTTCAACAACAAATATCTAGGTGGCATGATAAGTTTATCAATGAAAGAAAATTCCAGCTTGGTGATTGGGCATTGCTTTTTGATTCAAAGTTTAAATATTTTAAAGGAAAATTTCAAACCCATTGGCTTGGTCCTTATGAGATTGACACTGTCATTAATAATGGAGCGGTTAGAATCAGAACCATTGATGAAGAGAAAGTAACTTTCCTTATAAATGGTCATAGATTATGAATATATCATAAACATTAACAAAGGAAGAGTTCATAAGAAATTTGCAAGATAATCTTGATTTGAAGTTGGTCAAGGAAGATTCTTCTTCCTCTCCAACTTAGCCTTCTACTTTATTTTTCAAAAAAATAATAATAAATAAATAAAAAATTTAAAATTTAAAAATTAAAAAATAAAATGAATGGAAAATAAAATTTTTGTATAAACATGAAAACCAACATTATTGGCATGTTTATAAAAAAATCTAAGTTGAAAACCAAGAATTCTTGGCAGTGTAGATTTTCTTTTTAATTCTCTCTTCTTGTCCCATTTCTTTTTATTCCTTTTTTGAAAAAATAAGACAAGTACAAAATTCTCAATCATCTGCAACTCTCATGGAATTCCTCAACTGACTTGATAGATTAAAACCATGGAAAATGAAGATCATGGAAAATTTAAATTAAATGAAGATCACAGCTAAAGAAACCCGAGTACAGCCTACAAAAGGACAAATCCAAAATCAGTAAGGAAAGATAGCAAGTATGTAAAAATAAGTTAGATAATAAAGGGAAAAACATTGAATTACGAAATTAAATAGATGTATGATCGTTGCTACCACCACTTTGTATAATGATTACTTTCACTACGACATGACTTCGGTTCTAGTGAAAATATCTTATCAAAAGGATATAAATCCGATATGAAACCTTGTTATCATTCAAATTTACTCCCTTCCTTCTGTATATTATCCCACTTCCTTTGTGTATCATCATAGTTCCTTGGATCACAACCATTCCACTCGGTCCTATTCCATTGCCAAAAACGCCTCACCTATTACCTAAATTATGTCTTTTTGACCTACTCCATAACCAAACTCCTTCCATAACCCTGTCAAAAAAGAGAAATTATGGACTAAGACTTCTTCATCATGGGAGTCATTGTACGCCCAGAGCCAAATGGGGCTAAATTTCTTGAAGGATACTTGCAGGTGAAACAACAAGCGCAGTGGTTAGGATTTGTTGAAAATTTTGATGGGCATGAGAAATAAGTTACAAAATCATTTTCTATGGTATATGATGGTATAGAAGCAGATATTGGAGACATTAAATTGTCTTTGACAGTGTCATTTGTAGCAGAAGCTACCGAATTATCGAGAATTGGGGAAAGTTGGTTCAAGAACAAGAAGATTAAGGAGAAAGAATGGGAAGTCTTCCTTAAAAATTCAAGTATGGATATCTCTGTCTTTAAGAAGGGAATTCTAGACATAGTCTTAACGAAAAAATGGAGAAATTTTCCATTGATTATTCAAAAATTCATAACTTGTGAAGGTAGGTTTGGAAACATGTCCTTTTACCATACTCTCCTGATGATGAATTTTCTTTATGGTAATGAAATCAACCTACCATACTTCCTGCTTAATAGTTTGAGAAAAATGGGTAGAAACATTCAGAGGAAAATAAAGTCCATAGATAATGCCTTGTGCAATCACGGGTTAGTGAAAATTTTAATTGAAACCCATCTAAAACAAAAAGAGGATAATTGGGAAGATTTTCTGATTAGAAATCATTTCAAAGAAGCTAAACAAGAAGGGCCTAGTGATAAAACAAGAAAGAGTGGAAGAAAGTTTCCCTCAAACCCTAAGGAAAACTCACCTGCACAAGAAACAAAACAAGATCAATATTCTGATGATGAAACCCCTCTTAAAGGTGAGTTAGAAAATCTTAAGCATAAAAATTTTAGAAGAAAGATAACTAGCAATAAAAGGGAAAGTACATCAAAAGGAGAAATAAAACAAGAAGTAAAAAAAATTGTCCCCATACTACTAAAAAATCACCATCAACTATAAGAATAAGTGCAAGGCTTAATAAACCAATACATGCACAGTCTAAACAATCTCCAAAATTCATCAATTTAGAAGAAGAAGAGGATCCAAGATTTCCATCACTAGTTGCAAGTCTAGCTAGTATAGATTCCCTTGTCTAGCAATAAATATGTGACTACATATAATCTCTGGAACAAAGAGCTAGATGGAAAATTGTTGAATCATCCTCGAACTGAGAATAAATTTTAAGTGAAGGAATTCATTTTGATCCTCCAGGAGAACCCCAAATTGTAAACACTCTTAAGGAGGAAATTTATGAATTGGAAGTATTACATAGACATTTGAAGCGGGACCACGAAACAATAAAGGTACAAAATGAAATCTAGAGAACTCAAAATGATAAAATCTTGTTAAATCTTGGTTTATGGTATGAGAAAAATAAGAAATTGAAAGCTAAAAATAAATTTCTTAAGAAAAATGTCACAAGTTTGCAGAAGAAGATCTTGATTAAGAAACCAAGAATGACAATAGTCAATATCACGAAAGAAAGAAGGAATAATTTAGATGTTCTTGCTCAGGCCGTTGAAGAAGCTCAGTAACAGAGAAGGATTATAAAATTTTGAAATTGTGTGCATGAGGACATGCAATGTCTTCTGTGTGGGGGAATGTTGAAGCCCACAATTGTATCTTTTTTTATAACATTTGTACACTCCATCCTCCTTTTTACTCTAATAAATCTAATTGAGCATCAGTTTACAAGGTTCATGGCAATAATAGGTACTTAAACATCTTTTATTTCATAATTTTCATTGTTCTTTAATATTTAACTCAATATTTGCATAAGCTACTGAATCGCACCATTTTTGCAGCTAATCATTGATTCTGCAGCATAGTTGAAGGTTCGATGGGTTTTGAAACTCCATTCGAGGAAAACAACATATGGGTAGGTGGCTAATATCTGACATAATGTTATTTACATATATTCATGATCTTGATCGATGATAAGAACACCACATAGGCCCAGTCAACCCAGAAGTCAGCCAACAAATAAGGAGCCGAAGGTGAACCAAGGGAGCGAGAAAATTAATGGAAGCAGATATTTAGCCTCATGATTTGCTTCTCCGATAGAAAATCATGAGGAAATCATGAGATATTATATTTTTATGTTATTTTTAGTCTTTGTCGAGAAGGATAGGTTCATAAATCTCTAAAATAGTTATTGATAGACGTTATAAATCTACCTCTCAGCATGATAAACACAGTCTTGGATATTATTTTGAAAACTCTATTTACAGTTATAAAAATTGTGTTTTGTTTGATAACTTTGTTGTGTGTTATCTCAATTCATATATAATCCTTTGAATAAGTCGTATTATTACCTACATCTCGCAAGAGGGTCCCCAGGAGTAGTAAGGTTTTATCATTTTCTATTAACATTTCAATTCTACATTTTATGCAATGTTTAATTAGTTTATCTAATTGTCGTGTTTCAATTTTGAATGAACATTTAGGATTGATTTTAAAATGGGATTTGTTTAATCATTTTGATGTAGGATGAATGAGTGACATCGAGATCTCTTATGCACATGAAAATAGAGAATGTGGATTGATTTAGGATTTGTAGTATAGTATGAGATATATTTAAGTTAAGTTACATTTGAGTGAAGAAGATTTTGATTAAGTGTGATATTTTAGATTAATTTCCTTTTTGTTGAAGCAATTTGTGTTTGATTTTAGAGTAATTTTATTTTTGTATGTGATCTTTTTTTTCAGTAAGTGTGATATTTCTAGTTTGACATTTCTTTCAAGAAAGTGTGATGTTTCTTTCAAGTAAGGTGTGATATTTATTTTAAGAAAGTGAAATAATTATGATTTCGTTTTTGTTAAAGAGTGACATATTTATTTTCATGTAAGAGTGATAGTTGTTAGAGAAAACATGTGCATCTCAATATCTCAATTTAATCTAGGAATTTCTTGGATAATAAAGACATCTAGTACATACAATGCACATACACTTCATAAGTATACTATCCCTGGTTGATAATTTATGTAGTAATTTAACATCAATTAAATTACCAAACAATCCCTAAAATAATTTCTAATAAATATCAAAGAACCCACACTCTACCAAAATACTTGGTGATCACCATGTTCTTCTCCATCGGCATTAAAACTAGAAGCACGAGAAATAGTTGTTTAGAAACTACAAATGCTTAACATTTTTTTCATGGGGGAAAAGACTATTTTATTTTTGTGATACATTAATTCTTGAAATTATTTATGTTAAGTTGATTCACATGGACTTTTATATCAAGCTTGTATTACTCTACTCTATTTCTCAAGAAGTTGTGTGTGTAAAATGAGACATGCATGCATAGATGGAAGATAAATAACCTTTCGTTAGACAACTTGGATTCATTCATTAACTTCTAAGGAATAGCAATTGTTTGACCAATTTTTCTAACTCTATAATTGTACAAAAATCATATTCATCTACCCCTTTTTTCCGCTTGATTTATCATAGTGTCGGAGCCAACAGGGTCAACATCCCGAGTCGATTCGCCACGAGAGGCATAGCAAGTCATGTTTCGCCTATGAATGCAAGATCATCAAGTGGAGGTTATTGTTGAAATCTTGAGGCCGACATCTAAGGATTCAGTTATCAATGCAATGGAAATATAGATCGAGGGGGGGTGTCGAGGAAGTTCAGAAGGAGAGAGAAGAAATTTGATTGACAGGATGAAGGGGACATTTGCCGAGTAGATGACAACTTTGTTCCACCAAAAAATCCACCAGCTTCTCTCATCATCATGATTATTCCTATAGAAACCCTAATTCTCATAGAGTCATAACCCGCTCTAAGACCATTGATCTAGATCTTGGGACCAAGGTCTAAGAATGTTGGGAGGGAAGAAGATAACACAGAAAACACGTAAATAGACTTTTTTTATTATTAAAATAATGGAAATCGTTATAGATACATGCCAACACATCCTTTTAGAAAGTGAGGCCCATTATTTATAGCCTTCTCGAGTTACAATACCATGGGTGGATGCCACTTTCCATTCATATCACTAACTGAAGTTCATTAATTTTGGATCTCTAGTAGAGAATATTATAGAACAAGAGAAATCTTTTGAGAAGATGAAGACAACAACTTAGTCCACTAAAAAAGTAGTGTGCCTTGCTCAAAGGGGAAGAATTAGTCAAATAATTCTCAAAAAGGAAGTGGAAGCAGAAGACTATGTGGAAAAAATAATTTCATAGGTAGGTGGTAAACACCATCAAGGAGAAATGGTTGATCCTCACTACATTCATTGCAATAAAGATGGACATGATGCATTGATATGTAGAGTCCCCTAGGAGAAAATCAAAGAAACATTGAAAGAAAATATTTCTAAAGAACCCATTTTAAGAGGACCAAACTGGAAATTACCTTTCCACATTTCGAAGGATGCCTTGGATACAATGTTAGGAGCTTTATTAGGACATAAATATTTAACTCCTCATGTTGTTTACTATACAAGAAAAAGTTTGACCCCTACGGAGTTGAATTACATTGTAACAGAAAAGGAGTTTTTAGCTATTGTACATGCCATCAATAAATTCATACATTATATCACTACTGATTATGAAACCTTCATTCACAAATATCATTCTCCAATTAGATATTTAATGAATAAATCAAATACTAATGGTAGGATTACATGATGGTTATTGTTATTACAAGAATTCAATATTACAATTTTGGATAGACTTGGAAAGAAAAACACAGTTGCTGATTTTCTATTTAGAATCCAAATGATAATAACGATGAATATATTTTTGTAGTATCTATTAAAACTCCTTGATTTGCAGATATTGCTGATTATTTGGCTATTTACCATCATACTTGTCTCCTCGAGAGAAAAGGAAAGTTATTCAAATTGGTGCATCTTATTTCCTCGAGAGGCCCTCTACAACCCAATTTAGGGTATATGGGTGAGCGTCAAATGTGTGAACGTAGATGTTAAGCGTTAGATGGCTAAGTGTTAGATGTGAGATGTTATATGTTTTTTAAATTAATTTTTTTTTTTTTTTATATTGTAATTTGTTTTTTATTAATAAAATTACCAATAATTTTTTAGATAAAAGAAAATATTATATACATGTCTCATTAAAATATATAACATATAAATAATACTTATAAATTAACATCAATTTTACCATAAAAATTAAAATAATGATTCCATAACCATCTATAAATTTAATTAATAAGCAAGTAAAACTTAATATTTAGGATATGACGAGATTTTTAATCATGAATATTTACCATGCATATTATTAACTTCTAAATATACTTTTTTACAATATCATCGCCAAATACCAAGAAGAGAAACATAGAGAGATGTGGATATTATTAACTTCTAAATATACTTTTTTTACAATATCATGGGTCAATACCAAGAAGAGAAAGATAAAGAGAGGGAGGGAGAGAGGGATAGGGTGGAAGAAAATCATAATGCCATGGTTTATCAATACCATGAGCCATCTAGGCTTTTGATTATTATGTTATGGATCTAGGATTTTAATTTTTTTGTTACAATACCATGTGCCAATACCATGGCTTATCAATACCACATGCCCAAAAAACCATAACTTATTTCGAAATCAAAATATTTTACAAATACTTATTTTAATTTAATTTTTAATAATTTTTTAATTAAATCTAAAGAAAAAGGGTTTAAACTTTAGGTATATCTAACATTCCATCCTCATACTATTAAATATTCCATTAGAAATTAAATTCTAGGTTTTATAAATTAAAGGTTTTAATAATATAATCATGATTAATGCTTTTATATTACATATGTGAATTTTAATATATAATATTATAAAGAACCATGATAGATGCATCTTAACCAAGGATTCAAGCCAAGAGAGAAAGAAAAGTGACTAGGAAAGACAATGCATGATTATTTTAAGTTTTTTATTATTGTATTTTCTTTGACATGATTGATCCAAAAATACAGGTTTAATATTTTACAACCAATTATGTTTTTTTTTTTTTAATTTAGATATTTTCTTAAATACAATACAATGGGATAATATTTAAGAGAGAGTGTGAGATATTTAAGAGAGAGTATGAGATGGAGGGGGAACACAGTGGGGCAGAGAGACATAGAGGTGGGATAGACAAGGAGAGAGAGGAAAGAAGAGAGAGAGGAAGGGGGGAAGAGGGAGGCAGAGAGAGATTTATTTGGAGGGCGAGAGAGGGATTTATTTGGAGGGGGGAGAGAGGGAGGGAGAGAGAGATATTGATTTTAAGGAGGAAAGAGAGGGAGGGAATAACAAAGACATTGATATATAGAGGTGGAGAGAGAGAGCGAGTTACAAGGGAGATATGAATATCGAATGAGGGAGAGAGGAGATGAGGGAAGAGAGAGAAAAGGGGAGGATAGATATAGGGAAATAATGGGAAGAGTGAGATAGGGAGACAAAGATATGGAGGGGGGAGAGAGGGGGAGAGAGAGAAGGAGAGAGGGAGAGATAGTAAGTGACAAAGTTGGAGGGTGGAGAGAAAGAGAGAGTGCGATGGGGGGAGAGACAAAGGGAGGTGCAAGAGAAAGAGGGCGAGAGGAAGGGTAGAGAGAGAGGGGAGAGAGAGGGGGAGAGAGATATGGAATTGGAAGGGGGAGAAAGACATAGAGAGAGAAAGGCAGAGAAGGAGAGGGAGTGACAAGGGAGAGAGGAGATCAAGAGGAGAGAGAGAGAGAGAGAGAGAGAGGGAGACAAGGGGAATAGAGAGACAGAGAGAAGAGGAAGAGCGAGAGGGAGAGGAAGAAGGAGGGAGAGAGAGTGTGTTTGTTTTAGGGGTGAGAAGAAGAGACACAGGCAGATAGAGATATAGATGGAGGGGGGAGAGAGGGAAGAAGATATATATATATATTTATATATTATATATAATTATATATATATATATATGACGAGGAGGAGAGGATGAGAGAGACGAGAGAGAGAGAGAGTAAGGGGGAAGAGAGAGAGAGGAGAGGAAGAGGGTGGGTGAGGAGAAGAGAGAGGGAAGACGGAGGGAGAGAGAGAGATATAGGTGGATTTTAAATATGGAAGAGTGTGTGTTTCTTTGGGTGTCTAATGGAGATACGAGATATTATTTGGGAGGGGTGAGAGAGAGATGAGGACCGAGAGTGAAGGAGGAGAGGATGAGAAGATATTAGAGAGGGAGGGAGAGGAGAGATAGATAGATTGATATATATGGAGAGAGAGAATGTGTGTATGTTTGCAGGCTAATATAAAGAGATAAAGAAGGAGAGACAAAGGGAGATATAGATATAGATGGTGGGGGTGAGAGGGAAGAAGAGAGATACAGAGAGAGGGAGGGAGGAAGAGAGATAGATATGGAGAGAAAGAGAGAGCGAGAGCGTGCCATGTGTTTATGGGGCTGAGATAGAGAGGAAAATAAGGAGAGATGGAGAGAGAGATATAGATATAGATGGCAGAGAGAGAGAGGGAAGAAGAGAAAGATAGAGAAAGGGAGGGACTGGCGGAGAGAGAGAGAGATATATAATGGAGAGAGAGTAGAGAGGGAGGGAGATAGACACAGAATGGAAGGTAGAGAGAGAGGGAAGAAGAAAGAGACATACAAAGACAAATATAGACATAGAAGTTAGATCTAGAAAGTCATGAATATTTTTATTTTTCACTAAAATAAATGTATTGATTTTAGAGTAGTTATTGATTTCTAATTCTATTTGATCGTTTGCACTATATGAATAGATTTTAGTGTAGATGTCGATTTCTAATCATATTTAATACCTTACACTAGATGCATTTATTTCATTGTGCATGTTTATTTATGCTCCTATTTGATTGCTTGCATTGGATGCATTGGTTTCAGTGTAGATATTGATTCTAATCATATTTGATCACTTTCACTAGATGCATTGATTTCAGTGTAGACCTCGATTTCTAATCCTATTTAGTACCTTACATTAGATGCATTGAATTTAGTGTAGACGTTGATTTCTACTCCTATTCGATTGGTTGCATTAGATGCATTGGTTTTAGTGTAGATATTGATTTCTGATTTGATGCAACTAGATGTATGATGTACATTAATTTCTAAGTAATTAGATTAATAGTATGCATTGATTTT
>APFE030620024.1:0-13909 GCA_000404065.3 Pinus taeda
TAATTAAGAATTTAAAATTTTAACTTATAATTTTTTAAAATATTATAAATTCATTTTAAGCACGGATCTAACATGCATTGATAGGAATCTAATTTTTTTAGATGAAAACTTATTTTAAAGTGTAAAAAACAGTGTAATTTTTTATCGTTTAAATTGTATTTTTGAATGTTATTGAAATTATATAACATGAAAATTGATCGGACAGTGAACAAAATTAAGAGTACTAGAGGATACTGGCTGAAGGACTGCGGACAGAGGATGCGGAAGAAGAGCTAGGGTTTCAGGTTTTTGAGCTCCATGGAGGCGCGCAAAGGGGGGAGCTCCACTCCTTCCTACAGGTAGGTAGTGGCCAGCCGAGGTAAGAAACCAATAGAATCTCTCAGAGGTCCTTCAGGAGAAGGGAAAAGGAACATGGAAGAGGATCAAGATTTTACCAAACCAAGGGAGGAAAACAACACAAAAGACAATGAGGAAGAAGACAAGAAACAGAGAGCGGAAAACAAGGCGCAAAAGGGGCCATGCAAATCCAAGGCTGAGGTCACTTCTAGAGTAGTTTTAAATGATCATGCTCTGCAAGCACACAGGGACCACATGCGGACCTATGCTATCATTTGTAAATTCATGGGATTATGGTCCACTGAAAAGGCATTGCAAGCGTGGATTAAATATCACTAGAAACCAAAAGGAAGCATAGACCTACGTTTTGGGTCAAAGGGTTTCTTCACTATGGTCTTTACAAATATTGAGGACAAAGACAGGGTGTTTGAAGGAGGACCCTAATTCTATGTTGTAGCAGGCCTCTACATGCGGCCGTGGATGATGAATTTTGTCCCAAAGCGAGAAACTTTCACTTCGGTCCCGGTCTGGGTAAGACTCTACTCCCTACCTCTTGATTACTAGCAAACAGAATCGTTATCTACCATAGGAAATAAATTAGGGCATTTTGTCAAAACCTCTGAGGCCACCAGAAGGGGAAAATGCACTTCCTTTGCACAAATATGTGTGGAGATGGATCTCTCTGGAGCTCTACCGATGAGGTCATCTTGGAAGTTTTTGATGAAGAATGGGTGCAAACAGTAGATTATGAACATATTCCCTTCAGATGTCGTAGGCGCCATGAGCATGGACACCTATTTAGAGACTACCCTCTCAATAAAATATAGAACAGAAGTAAAGAAACCACAATGAAAGATACTGAAAACTTTCACAAAGTGGGATATAGAAGAAAAGGGGGCAAAAGCGGGCAAAAGCAATAGTAAACAGGAGGGCAACAGGCCAGTCTGAACAGGTTCCAAGTTCTCGAAGAAGAGGAAGAGATAACAAAAGTAGATCATGTAATGGAAGGAAGCCCAGGGGAGAAGGAGAAAGAAGAAGATAGGGAAAAAACACAGGATATTAAATAAATAGAAAGAGACAATGTTGAGCGATGAAGAACTTGAGATGGACCAAGAAATGACCCAGAGTGAGATGGAAATGGAGGATCATGAACTGCAAGAGATTCTTGATAGAGAACACCTAGATCTGGAAGGGTTCTTGAAACAGGGAACCATGGGAGGGGTAGACTTAGTACCCCAAGAAGAGTTCAACAGAGTACAACAGTTGTTCCTATGGAAAACGCAGACTAAAGGGTTGGAAAGACAAAGAAACAATGAAAGGTAGGACAAGGAAGGTGTGAAAACTATGAAAACCACACCAAGATTAGCTCCTAGAAACCCAAGAAAGAAAAGAGGTAGAAAAAAGCAAAACGATTTATTGATGGAATGTGGAAATCTAATGATAGATTTAGGTAAGATGAAAGACCTAACTAGTTACTCCTTTACAAATCTTTAATAATGAAGTTCACAACTTGGAATATCAGAGGTCTAGGTAGTAGAAGAAAACAAAGAATATTTAGCAATAGGATGAAACAAGAAGCTCTGGATATGATCTTTATCCAGGAAACTAAATGTTCCATTCAAAAATTAAAAGAGATTCACAGCAAATGGCTCAATAGATTTGAGTTTCTAGAAGTTAAAGCAGATAATACAACAGGAGGCACACTCACTCTTTGGAACCCCCAAAAGCTTGGCATAATAGATGTTGAGGCATCTAGGAAATATTTATCAGTGGTTATTCAACCTGTGGGAGATAGGAAGACTTATTTGGTCACAAATGTTTATGGCCCTCAAAGAATGGATGATAAACTCAGGTTTCTAGATTCTCTTGTGGATCTAAGAGATAGACATGAAGGAGTACCATGGATCATAGGTGGGGACTTCAACATGATCAAATCACTTTCGGAGAAAAAATGAGGAACCAGAACTTTAAGCAAAGACTCCATAGCATTCCAAACTTTTATAGATAATATGAAGCTAGTTGACATGGATATGAGTAATGGCCTCTTTACTTGGAACAATAAAAGAGGATGAGAGTCTCAAGTAGCCTCAAAGTTAGACAGATTCATAATCTAAGAGGACCTTATGCTCACCGACAAGGAAATGATAGCGAGAATTCTCCCCTTTGGAAGCTCGGACCATTGGCCTATACAACTTGAGGTTCAGGGCATTAGCACCCCTAAGAACAGACCTTTTAGATTTGAGAACATCTGGCTCAACCACCCAGATTTCATCAGCAACATTGCAAAATGGTGGACATAAGATCTGCATATTCAGCGTACAAGAATGTTTCTGCTACATAAAAGACTAAAGCACATCAAGCTCAGACTCAAAGACTGGAACAAGAATGAATTTGGCAATATTTTTGAAGCGAAAAAAGTTGTTGAAGACAAAATGCAGGAACTCAATCAAGCCCTTATCAAGGATGGCTTTGACAAAGTCAGAAATGATCAAGTTACCAAACATCATCAAGATTGGGAGAATTTATGTAAACAAGAGGAAATATTTTGGAGACAAAAATCTAGAGTTCAATGGCTAAAAGAAGGGGAGTGAAATGCTAGATTTTTCCACAAATCCACCATGGCAAACAGATCTCATAATAAGATCTCTTCGATCAAGGATGAGGAAGGTCATCTTCTTAATTATCATGAAGAAATAGAAACTATGTTAGTCCAGCACTTTCGAGGTATAGCAAAGGAAACCATTTCAGACAGAGATCATTCTATCAGGGACTTAACAAGGCATATACCTTGGCTTGTAACAAGAGAGGATAACTTCAATCTTAATAGGCCAGTGACTGAAGAGGAGGTTAGTGAGGTCATCAAAGAAATGCAGAATGGTAAAGCACCATGCCTTGATGGTTTCAATGTGGATTTCTTTAAAGCTTGCTGGAACATTGTTAAAAAAGACATTCTGATTGTGGTGGAGGATTCCAGAATGAATAGAACCATTTTGAAGGTGCTCAATACTTCCTTCATCTCCTTGATCCCCAAACAGGACAACGCTCATACTCCAAACATGTTTAGACCCATAGCTTTGTGCAATGTGGTGTACAAAATAATTTCTAAGGTTGTTGCCAATAGACTCAAACCACTTCTTCCTACTCTAGTTTCTGTGGAGCAATCTGGTTATGTGGAGGGCAGACAAATTCTCAATAACATCATTCAAGCGCATGAGGTGGTGCACTCATTGTTAAGCAACAAGAAGGCTGGCATGATCATGCAATTGGACCTAGCCAAAGCTTACGATAAGTTGAATTGGACCCATATCAGGAAGGTCCTTATAGCTTTTGGGTTTGATCATAACTGGGTAAGATGGGTCATGGCCCTGGTGACTTCTTCTAGCTTTTCAATTCTGGTTAATGGTTCTCCCTCCAAGACTTTTACTCCTTCAAGAGGCCTCAGGCAAGGAGATCCTCTCTCTCCCTTTCTCTTCATCCTCATAATGGAAGGACTTGGTCATTCAATCAAGCATGCGAAAGAAGTTGGCAACATCAAGGGGCTCCAATTTTCTGAGACTGGACAGGCTTTGTCCCATCAACAATTTGTTGATGATACCATGCTGCAGGGAATCCCCACGGTCAAAGAAGCTCTATCCTATAAACAAATCCTGTGTGACTTTGCCATGGCTACAGGTATGGAATTTAATCTCTCCAAATCTAAGATTTTTTTTTCTTTAACACCAATATTGCTATTCAAAGAAATATCTCCAGAATTTTGGGCTTTCAGAGGGATGTCCTTCCCTCCAAATACTTGGGAGTTCCTCTAACAGATAAACCTTTGCACAAGAGCATTTGGGAGTCGATGATTAACAAGATGCAGGATAAAATCAGGAAATGGACTAGTAGATATTTAAACTTGGCTGGTCGCTTAGTGCTTACAAAAGTTGTTCTTCAATCTATCCCCGTCTTCATGCTATCAGCCCTTCCAGCTCCAAAGGAGTTTTGCAACAATTCAAAACCATTCAAAGAGACTTTCTTTGGGGTAAGAGGGAGCAAAGAAAGAAATGGGCCTTGGTAACCTGGGATAAGATTTGCAAACCTAAAAATAATGGGGGTCTTGAATTGGATGATCCGAAAGTACTAAGCAAAGTCTTAGGAGCCAAATTATGGTGGTGTTGGGTAAAAGATCCAAAGGCTCAGTGGGCTAGTATTTGGAAAGAAAAATATGCTAGCACTTGGCAAGATAATGATCACATAAGGATGAATGGCATCATAAAAGGCTCACACATCTGGAATAAGGCCTAGGAGAATAGAAGCTTAGTACAAAAAAATAGTTTCTGGGAAATCAGAGAGGGAGATATTGCTTTGTTTTGGGAGGATAAATGGCAACAAGAACCTACACTGTTAAGAGAGGACTTTCTGGACCTCAAGAAAGAAACTGATACCAAAGGGTTTCTTAGGGTAAAAGATTTTTGGGATCAAACCAATAGTGAAGGAAAATGGAGAACTTGGAAGAATATAGGTTACAGGGATGATAGCCCCTTGAAAGCAAAAGTTGAGGCACTTCTAAAAATGTTGGACCAAAGGAAAATTTTAGTGACAAGTGGGCATGACCAACTTAGATGGGGTAACAATAATGAAGGTACCTTCAATCTTAAGGAGGCAAAACGTAAACTCCTTGAGTTGGACTCCAATGTACTAGACAGGGTTTGGCAGAACCTATGGAGGCATCAAGGATGGATGAAGATCAAACTCTTCACGTGGCTGGTTCATCATAAGAAAATTCTAACTTGGCAAAACATTAGGAAGAGGGGTGTTCTGGGCCCTTCCAGATGCCAGCTCTGTGAGGTCCAGGAGGAAACAATGGAGCACCTTCTCAATGATTGTATTTTCACCTCTAGTTTGTGGGATATGTTTGTCACTAGTTTCCGAAAGACAGACAGGGACAAAGGAAGCATTATCAACACCCTAAATAATTGGAGACGAAACTTCTCTGATAATGAATTTATTTGCTCAGCTTGGGCTTTAACGCCAAGCTTCATAATATGGAATGTCTAGAAAGAAAGGAACAACATAATCTTCAAAAATGAAAAACGTTCCTCCCAACGCATTTTTGAGCAGATCTTAAGACATCTTAAAGAGACGGTAGGTACTATTGTGAGAACTTCCCCAAAGAATCCACCTTGAGAAGCTGAAATGCAGATACTTCTTCAGTGGGGTATGCAAGGGCTTATACCACAAGGCTTGCATAGGAAGG
The DNA here is from genome assembly GCA_000404065.3 of Pinus taeda. Lineage (NCBI taxonomy): Eukaryota > Viridiplantae > Streptophyta > Pinopsida > Pinales > Pinaceae > Pinus > Pinus taeda. The sequence goes on from APFE030620024.1 coordinate 5,573, forward strand.
TGATGAAACTGGTCATTAAGCAGGATTACTGGCAACCCCCCGCGGAGGGTTTTTTGAAATACAACATTGATGGGACCTCTAAAGGCAACCCGGGTATTGCTGGCTTTGGAGGGGTGTTAAGGGATGAGAATGGATGTATCCTTTTTATTTTCCATTTCCATTTGGGAAGAGCCACGAATAATATGGCAGAATTAATGGATCTTGAGCATTGTTTAGAATTCCTGAAGCAGAATAATCTCCAGAATATAATAGTTGAAGCTGATTCTGAGTTAATCATTAACTCGGTCAAGAGAATCAGCTATGGCACAGAGCCAAAAAAAGTCTCAAAACACTGGAGGTTGCTTCAGGTCTTTCAACGGATTCAACTTCACCTCTTGGGCTTACGTACCATGAGTTTTACCCATGTGCTAAGGACAGCAAATAAATTGGTGGACATCCTTGCTAATCAAGGGGTGCTCTGCACCAAAAGCAAGGTTGAGTTGAGTTGCCAAGAGATGCCTCAAAATAAATTAAAGGCGTTGTGTCAAGATCAGGCAGATGAGGACAGAATGGTGTTTCGCAACAGAGCCACAGAGATAGGATCTAATTAATTTGGTCTATTGATGAAATTTTTTGGTTTATTTATGAAGTGTTATTCCCAAAGTGAGGTCATTTTTGGGTTGCAAGTCACTGTCGGCCTCCTCAACCTTGGCAAGAACAAACATAGTAGTCTCTGGAGGAGGTTGCTTGCCAGATGCTGTTTCTTGGATAGACGGCTGGACGGAGGAATTTTCAGCTTCCAATGGTTCAGTCGCCCAAGGAGATGGGTTGGTGCGAGGCGCTGGATTCTTGGCTTTCTCGGCAGACTCAAACCCCCAGTTTTTATTTCTAAGGTGGCAATACCGCTCGCAGGGTGGTTTCTGGATTATCGCAAGGCCTTCAAGCTAAAAGTGGTTTTTTAGAGTTGGAATCGATTCCACTCACAAAGCAACATGTGGCCAAGGGATGGGAAGGAATACCGCCCTTATCGCACGGTAATTCTCAGTGCTTTTGGTGCGTGCAATATGTTCAACAGCTGTTGGATCAAGCACGACGAATCTACGGTCAAGATTAAGCGAGCATGTTGGTGGATCCAGGGCATTTATCGTTCATACTCAAAAACCCCAGGTTTTCTTTCTATGGTGGCTAGACTGCTCGCTAGGTGGTTTCTGGTCACAGGGCCTTCAAGCTAAAAGTGGTTTTTCGGAGTTGGGAGCGATTCCACTCACAACGCAACACGTGGCCAAGGGACGGGAAGGAATACCACCCTCATCACGCGGTAATTCTCAGTGCTTTTGGCACATGCGATATGTCCCACAGTCGTTGGATCAAGCACGATGAATCCACGGTCAAGATTAAGCGTGCATATTGGTGAGTCCAGGGTGTTTATTGCGCAATCATTTTCTGTGCTTTTAGGTCTTGTGATATTATCCTTCGTCATTGGATCTGGCAAGGAGATTTGATGATCGAGGTAAAGTATGCAAGTCCGGATGTGCGTTATCTTCTATGCTTGGTGCGCTTCATGATGGGTATCTGGTGGATTTCAGGCGGACTACATGCACGAGAATTATCCCCCTATTCGGACACGAAATCCTTTTAGAATAATCCCTATTTCCTCATTGGATCCGTTTCTCCTTTTAAAGTGGTTGCATGTTCTGGCCCCAATTTAGGCCTCGACCGTTTGATCTCTAAAGGGGGATCGAACGGTCTCGGCTTTTGTTTGTATTTCGTGGGTTTTGTAGTTTTGTTTGTGGGACCTTGGCTCGGCTTTTATGCCTTTAGCTCGGTGTCTTAGGCTTTAAGTGGTTTGACATTTCTTTGGCCCACAGTTCCTTTGGAACTGTTGTATTTTATGTAATTTGTTTTCCGATTTAATGAAATAGAAGGTACGACTCTTGCTTTAGCAAAAAAAGAAATTACATAACATGTGTATCGAGTCATTCTATCAGGTCACATTAAACTAATTTTTTTATTATTAAGATATTTTTAAATATATCTCAATATCAATTTATATTGAAATATTTTACTCACAATTCACATTGAATATTTTATTATATCAACATTAAAATATTTTCTTTTGACAATTTTTTCTATTAGGTCATATGCACTGTGATGTCCCCAGACATACTGTAAATATTTTATTTTACCACAGTAAGAAACAAACTGGTTAATTATGGTTGTTATTGTTTGAATTAAAAAATGTTGTTAATTATGGAAACAAAAAATGGTTTGAATATAACAAACTTTGTAACTACCCCCCCTCCCTAACTACCTCCCCTAACTGGGAGATGCTCCAAAAGAAAAGGAGTGTGGGGGAGGAAAAAACGAGCTGAAAGGTCAGATGGTAAGGGGAAAAGACTGCTAAGTCTGTGATGACCAGATAGCAAGAGCACTGTGTGTAGAAAACTTGCAGAAGGTAGAGGTCTAGCAAGTAAGCTTGGGGAGAGATTTGGTCCTGGAGGACAGATCTCACGGACGGGAGGTTGAGAAGCAGCAGGAAAGCAAAGGTGACTTCTACCTTGGAGTTCTTTGCTTGTATTAACTCGGTAAGTGGCACCCTCTTGGAATAATCTGTAGTTCTAAGTTATTTTATGTGTCTTTAACTGTGTAAGGAGGGGGAGATGCTGAGTTCTTAATGCTTGTATGAAAAATTAGATGTCTTTAATAGTAGAATTACTAGTGACTGTTCAGGACTAGTTAATTTATATTTCTAGTTATGCAAGCAGTAGAAGAATTAACTGTACAAGCTTTTCAATATTGGAAATTATTTCGCAGTAGCATCACTGTTAAGATTCTCATAATGTCTAAGTAGAAAATGGGTTTTAATGAATAGGAATTAGATCAATGTCGGCCTATTCAAGTTCTTTAGTTTAAAGGGAAAATTTTCCAGTAATACGAACCCTAGAATGAGGAAAATGAGAATTCTGGTAGCAGTAAACCCCAAAATACCGAAGCAAAGATTTAGTTAAAGAGTCGTACTAGCCGAGAAATATAAGAGAACAACCATAGAACCACAATAGCCTAGCATGCCAGGGAGGGATTATTAAATAATCTCAAACCCTGTGGATCATTATAACCCTAAGCAGGACGACCATAGTGAAAAGACTCCGACAAAGTAATCCCATGTTCAGGTTGCTTAGGGTTTCAGGATTTTAAATCAAAACATAAGAGAATATCATCATTAATCCAGATCGTATGGTGACAAATAGCGTTAACAGAGAAAGCTCGACTTGGGGTTTCACGCAGTAGACATTCAGATTGTACAGAAACGAGTAAGAATAGCAACAAAAGGGTAATGAATAACCAACAGATTACATTTCATAATCTAAAGACCAGATTTACAATCTAAGGATAGCCTGTAAATAATTCGCATAACGTAATTTATAATCTTAGTGTTATTTACAGGAGAAACCAACAAATGATTCACATAACGTGACCAAAAGTCCAGTATTATTTATAGAAGAAAACAACATATAACTCACATAACGTAATTAAAAGCCCAATATTCTTACAGAGGAAACCAGCATATAATTCGCCTAACGTAATTAAAAGTCCAGTGATATTTACAGAAGGAATTAGCAAATACTTCGCACATCGATCAAAATGCCCAAGGTTTATAACTGGAAAGTGAACAGAGTCTATAGCCTAAACGAAGACCTGAACGGTCTCGATTATGAAGATGACTGTCCAAAGAAACAAGAGATTGTAGATAATAGCCAGAGTATTACCAAACTTCCACCAAAAAAAAAACCAGACATGGTGCGGCCCTACGAATGGTACCCGCAACCGAATGGAAACCCTAGTCTAACACAATAATAAACATGAATTCCTTCCTGGAGCAAGGATAAGCATACACCTGGAAATAAACACACAGGTTATCAAGTTACATTAAACGCTTTAGCAAATGAAGCAAGAGCAAGAGTAACTCTTAAGAGCCTGCACTTGTAACCAAAAACTAAATCAGAGAAATTTCCTCTCAGCCGAAACTGATAGACCTCACCCGAACTTCCTTGAACGTCAGAGGCTTGAGGAGGAAAGCATAGCACCACACCCGCAGCAGGCACTCCTACAAACGAAGGGTTTGGCAACGGTGTGAGTGGCATGCTATTGTAACAGTGCAGAGACAATGGATTGCTGAAGAAATAAATAACAAAAAAAAATAACTTACCGCTCAAGCTCCTCGAGCCAGTAATATACCCCATGGAGGAACAACCCATAAACCCTATTCCTGAATACTTATCAGCCAGGTTGAAGCTTGGAATCTGCAGGCCAAAACCGCTTGCATGAGGAGGAAGGGAAACTGTCGGGTGCTAGAAGGGAGGTAGATCCAAATGAGGCAAAAACCTAGCAGGCAGGAATGAATAACCTTCCAAAAGGACCTCAACCGTAGAATTGGGGACCAAGGTCGATCACCGTCGATGCCTTGAGAAACCCAAGACACACAGCTGCAGAGGACGAGCCTGCCCATGCCATGTACCATGACAGTACTGTAAATGAAATGCCGGTCCCAATATAATAGATAGTTGGACTAAAAATCTGGGTAGAGACTTGACAGTTTGAGCGCACAAGTACTGAGACCATCAGCAAATAGTAAGAATGGATCTCCATCATAATTATGAAGCCAATGAACATAACCCTTACATTTATAACAAAATAATCTGGATTGCAAACTAGAAATACGATATTTAAAAATCAATGTATTTAGACCATGTCCAATAGTATGATGTTACGTTGGAATAATATTTGTTAGTCAATGGCTTTTTCTCTTTTTTTTTCTTTTTCTTTCTTTTTTTTTTTTCATTCAGGACGAAAAAAGCCATATTGTATTATATAAGGAATATAAGAAGTCACAAATAGTACATTTGCATATAATTCTGAGATATGTCCATATAGATCTGTCAAAAGGGAAAACACAAAAAACTATCTTCCAACTTTATAATGCCCATAACATTGGCATAAAAGAGAGTCAATGTTTTTTTTATTATACATTAATATTGGTTTATATATGGTTTGGAGGTATGACATACACAATTAATTAAATATACATGGCATTTTTTTTTATTTTTTTTATAGCCTATATTATTTTTCTAGTTATCAAATATTTTAGTTTTATTTTAAAATGGACTCACATCACTTTCTCACTAAATTCACTAAATTGTAAAATAAAACTGTCCACTCAATAATAAAATAAGAATACAAATCTACACTTCAAATAACAACAAACTTATTTAATCAAAATTAAATTTCTATTTTAATAAAATAATATTAAAAAATAAAAAGGTTAAATACCCTATAACATATTGCGCAGAAAGATTGGGCATTCGCTACCGCTGTTGGTTTTGAACAGCTAATCATGTTTTACCTCCTCGCGACAAAAATTCTAATCTCAAAGAAAATTTGATGCCGTGATTCGACCCCTGTACCTAAACTGCGAGGACAGACCGTTGATATGTCTCTTCTGCTTTTGCCTTATTACTAACTAACATTCAACATCCCTTGTTCAAGATCCAGCGCTGGTCTTCTTTGTAGCCCCATTCTCACTATATATATATTAACCTCCTTTTCTTTTTATTTCTCGTTCCATAGCCCGTTCTTATTCTTTTGATTTCTCTTTGTTTACAATTATATATATGAATGAGAAAGAAATAATTATATAAATTAAAAGCTGATTATTGAAGTTTTAAAATAAATCAACGTTTTATTTTAATTTGTAGTGACATTGTTTAAATATGAATTAGAAATTAATATGTTGAAACATTGTCAATATAAATAAATTAAATTAGATGATTTAATAAAGGTTGAGATAAAAATTTTTAAAGTTAAAGCTAAATAAAATAGTCGTTGGTAAAAGATTTTAAGTTATCTTAATAAAAATTATAGGTTATGTTTGTAGTTTTATTTATTTAAAAATTAATGTTTAAATTATACTTTAAGTTAATAAAAAAATTAGTATTTTGTTTGTAAGTGATTTTGTTTATTTAGGTTTGACATATGGTTTGAGAAACTACGACGTAAGGGTACTTAAGTCTAACCACAATCTTTTTCATAGATGAGGGGGGAAATAAATTGTGTAACAAATGTGTGGAAGGATTTTTCTTTTTTAATTATTATTTAGGAACATTTTTGGCGACTACAGAAGTAGCTATATGAAGGTGGTTGTGTGAAGCTAGTTGTTGATGCGGTTGCAAAACAATGTTATATTAATGTTTTTTTCAATGATGTGAGAATTCATGCGGTTGTAGGTTGTTTGCATAGGCCTCCAGGTGGGGCTGAACAAATGTCGAATTAATATTATTATGTTTTTTTTTGTGGAGTACATAGTATCTAACAAATGTCGAATTAATATTATTATGTTTTCTTTTGTGGAGTACATAGTATGTGATGGAGAGTTGAGGTCCTTTGCATAGTGAGTATTGGGGCCATGTGCGGAAGACAGAGTATATGCAGGGGAACGGAGGTCTTTTGCATAGACAATGGTGCTAAAAAACTTTGTTTCAATCCTTTTGAAGAAAAAGTGTTGTGCGGTAAAACGAATGCACGGGGGGCTATTTTTTGGAAGTACGGAAGTAGTTGTACGAAAATGGTTGTGCAAAACTAGCTACTAGGAGGTAGCTTCAATGAGTGATCAAAGGGTGTTATTGAGTGCGGAAGTAGTTGTGTCAAGTAAGTTGTGCGGGTGCGAAGGTTATGTGAAAATTAAGATAATAAATATACAAATCCCTTTTGTAATCTCTCCAAAAAGTAACAATTGTACGAAGGCGACAGAAAAGTATGAGAGTCGGACATCCCTCTTCAAGCTACCATCCTCAAAGACACTTCACACTTCCCTGTGAAAATAGATTTCTCTTATTAGTTGACCTCTCTTATTAGTTAGGTGAACCATTTTTACTCACAAAAAACAAACATGCCTATCAACATAATAACAATAAAACAAAAACTATATTAATAAGCTAAGCTATATTAATAAGCTAAGCTATTACCATGATTAGCAATTAATATTTATTCCTATTTACTAAGGATTTAGTATTACTTATTAGTTATAAAATATTATAACCTAACTTTATGGAAATTCCTTAGGCGTGTGTGGGTTCTCATTCGTAGGATTCGAAAGTAAGGAGTGTAAAATATTTAAATTATAAGGATTTGGTCGAGATCAAAAGTACTTCTCATGCGTAGGGTTGGAGAGTGAAGGATGTAAAATATTTAAATTTACAACGTATGTAAGGAGAGTAAAGTATTCGGTAGAGATCAAAAGTACAACGTAAGGAAATATTTTCTTAAGTTTAAAATACTGAAATGATGAACGAATTTTGACACAAAATATGTTAATCAATCAACAAAATTCCGGACAAAACTGTCACTGTTCTTGGTCACTTTCATAGTAAAAGGTGAGACGTGAGAAGTGGATGTTGTCACTTGCTCAACGCAAGCACTGGGTTTATTCTGGATGCCATAATTGATGGAGGAGGATCTTACACTTTGGTGCAGAAGATGAGCTAAAATTGAAACCACAGACTTATGGAGACTATATGTTCCATATCTAGAAGATACACTTTTCTTTTAAATTCAGGGTGTTTCTGCCAATCTACCCCATACTCAATCCTATAGCTTCTGTGCATCTTTGCAGTCGAGTCGATAAAGGAGCCACACAACTAAAGCCGGCTCGGAGCATGGAGAATGAAAATGGAAGGAGGGCTACTCATCATCATGTGATGATGCTGCCGTCTCTGGGTCACGGCCACCTCATTCCCTTCATGCACCTCGCCAAGAAACTCGCCACCAGGGGCTTCACGGTCACCTTCGTCGTCACATTTCATCACAAGTCTTCACTGCTAAAGAAGGTGGAGGCCGCGCGGGAGACGGGGCTGGACATCCAGATGGTGGAAATGGAGGTACCCAGAGACGGCTTGGCCCTTGGGAAAGTCAATAGCAACAGCACCCGGCTGAGGCATGAGCTACCTCCTTTACTCGCAGCCAACGAACTCATGGAGAGCTCCTTCGAACGCTTCCTACAACGATTTATGGGCGGCGGATTCTGCTCCACCGGCCCTCCACTCAGCTGCCTCATTGCTGATATGCTCCTGGGCTGGGCCTCGGCCGTGGCCAAAAAATTTAATATACCCACAGTGTGCTTCCTCATAGGCGGCATGTACTCAAATGCTGTCATAGTGAGTATGTCCGAGGTTCTGCCTCGTAATCTTCGGCGCACACTTTCAGGTCGATATATCGTACCAGGACTTCCAAAGGAAGTGCGTCTCACCGGGCTTCAGATGCTGCCGGAGGCAACCGAGTTGACGACGGAGAGCGCAATTCATCAAT